>OY992539.1:91569828-91864689 GCA_963921195.1 Pegoplata infirma | reverse complement strand
AAAATTTCATACAAAATAGATTTTTTAAATTTTTTATTTAAGGAAATAATGGCAAATTAAGATTTTATAAAGATTTTATAGGAAACCCCAAATTTCGTCTATTTTGCTCTATCTCTGTTATTTAAGGAAATAATGACAAATAAAGATTTCATACAAAAAGTGTTGTTTTTAAATTTTTTAAGTGATCCCCAAATTTTATATATTTTGATCTATCTCTTTTATTTAAAGAAATAATAGCAAATAAAGATTTTCATAAAAATTTCATACAAAAATAGATTTATTGATATTTTTGTAGTGATCCCCAGATTTTTTCTATTTTACTCCAACTCTTTTATTTAAGGTAATAATGGCAAATAAAGATTTCATCAAAAAATTTCATAGAAACCTGATTTTTCAAATTTTCGAAGTGATCCCCAGATTTCGTCTGTTTTGCTCTAACTCTTTTATTTAAGGAAATAATGGCAAATAAAGATTTTATAAAAAAACTTCAGATTTTTTTAAATTTTTAAGTGATTCCCAGATTTCGTCTATTTTGCTCTCTTTTATTTACGGAAATAATGTTATCAAAAAATTTCATAAAAAACTGATTTTTTAATGATTCCCAGATTTTGTCTATATTGCTCTTTCTCTTTTATTTAAGAAAATAATGACAAATTAAGATTTCGTCTTATTCGCCCTATCTCTTTTATTTAAGGAAATAATGGCAAAAACAGATTTTATAAAAAAAATTCATAAAAAAAATAATTTTTGAAATGATCCCAAATTTGGTTATTTATGGAAATAATGGCAAATATAGATTTTATACAAAATTTTATACAAAACAGATTTTTTTTAATTTTTTATTTAAGGAAATAATGGCAAATTAAGATTTTATAAAGATTTTATAGAAAACCCCAAATTTTGTCTATTTTGCTCTATCTCTGTTATTTAAGGAAATAATGACAAATAAAGATTTCATACAAAAAGTGTTGTTTTTAAATTGTTTAAGTGATCCCCAAATTTTATATATTTTGCTATATCTCTTTTATTTAAAGATATAATAGCAAATAAAGATTTTATAAAAAATTTCATACAAAAAGAGATTTTTTGAAATTTTTGAAGTGATCCACAGTTTTCTTCTATTTTTGCTATATGTATGTCTTTTATTGATCCCCATATTCTGTCTATATTACTCTTTTATTTAAGGAAGTAATGGCAAATAAAGTTTTATAAAAAAATTTCATAGAAATTAGATTTTTTGAAATGATCATAGAAAAACTAAATTTTTGAAATGATCCCCAGTTTCGTCTATTTTGCTCTGAATCTTTTATTTAAGAAAATTATGACAAAGATTTTATAAAAAATTTCATAAATAAATGGATTTTTTGAAATTTTTTTTAGTGATTTTTAGAGATTTCGTTTATTTTGATCTATATCTTTTATTAAAAGATAAAGATTTTATAAATTCATAGAAAAATTTTTTTTTTAATTTTTGAAATCTATTTTGCTGTATCTCTTTTATTTAAGGAAATAATGGCAAAAAGATTTTATAAAAAAAATTCATACAAAAGTAGATTTTTTTAATTTTTTGAAGTGCTCCATCTGATTTGCTCCATCTCTTTTATTTAAGAAATAATGGCAAATAAAGATTTTATAAAAAAATTTCATACAAAAATTAATTTTTGCAAATTTTTGAAGTGATCCCCAGATTTTGTCTATTTTGCTATATCTCTTTCATTTAAGGAAATATTGGCAAATAAGGATTTTATAAAAATGTCATACAAAAATCGATTTTTTTTTTAATTTTTGAAGTGATCCCCAGACTTCGTCTATTTTGCTATATCTCTGTTTTTAAAGAAAATAATGGCAAATAAAGATTTAATAAAAAAATTTCATACAAAAATAGATTTTTTGAATTTTTTGAAGTGTTTCATCTGTTTTGCTCCATCTCTTTTATTTAAGGAAATAATGGAAAATAAAGATTTAATAAATAAATTTCATACAAAAATATATTTTTTTAAATTTTTGAAGTGATCCCCAGATTTTGTCTATTTTGCTCTATTTCTTTCATTTAAGGAAATATTGGCAAATAAGGATTTTATAAAAATGTCATACAAAAATAGATTTTTTAAAATTTTTTAAGTGATTCCCAGATTTCGTCTATTTTGCTTTATCTCTTTTTTTTAAGGAAATAAAGGCCAATAAATTGTGCTCTATCTCTTTTACATATTTAAGGAAATAATGGAAAAAAAGATTTTATTAAAAATTTCATAAAAAAATTGATTTTTCGAAATTTTTGAAGTGATCCTCAGACTACGTAAATTTTGCTCTATCTCTTTTTTTTAGGAAAATAATGGCAAATACAAATTTTATAACCAAATTTTATAAAAAACTGATCTTTTGAAATTTTTGAAATGATCGCCAGACTTCGTCTATTTTTCTCTATCTCTTTTATTTAAGGAAATAATGGCAAATAAAGATTTTATAAAAAAATTTCATAGAAAAACTGATTTCTTGAAATGATTCCCAGATTTCGTCTATTTTTCTCTACCTATTTTATTTAAGAAAATAATGGCAAATAGGGATTTTATAAAAAATTTTCATAAAAAATTATTCCCAGATTTTGTCTATTTTGCAAAAAAATCATAGAAAATTTTAGTTTTTGAAATGATAACAAGATTTCGTCTATTTTGCTCTATCTCTTTTATTTTAAGAAATAAGGGCCAATAAAGATTTTATAAAAAATTTTATAGAAAAAAACTGATCTTTTTTATTTTTAAAATGATCCCAGATTTAGTCTATTTTTTAAATTTTTAAGTGATCCCCAGATTTCGTCTATTTTGCTCTATCTGGCAAATTAAGATTAAAAAAAAAATCATAGAAGAACTGATTTTTTAAAATGATCCCCAGATTTTGTATATTTTTTCTCTATCTCTTTTATTTAAAGAAATTATGGCAAATAAAGATTTTATACAAAATGTCATACAGAAATAGATTTTTTTAAATTTTTGAAGTGACCCCAAATTTTGTCTATCTCTATTTCTATTATTTTAGGAAATATTGGCAAATAAAGATTTTATAAAAAATTTTTGAAATGATCCCCAGATTTTGTCTATTTTGCTCTATCTCTTCTATTTAAGGAAATTATGGCAAATAAAGATTTTATAAAAAATTTTCATAAAAACTTTTTTTTTTTAATTTTTGAAATGACCCCCAGATTTTGTTTATTTTGCTCTATCTCTTTTATTTAAACAAATAATGGCAAATAAAGATTTTACTACAAAAATAGATTTTTTGACATGCTCCCCAGATTTCATCTATTTTGCTCTATCTCTTTTATTTATGGAAATAATGGCAAATAAAGATTTAAAAAAAATAACTTTTATATTTTTGAAATGATCCCCAGATTTTGTCTATTTTGGTCTATCTATTTTATTTAAAAAATAATGACAAATAAAGATTTTATAAAAAAAATTCATAAAAAACTGATTTTTTGAAATGATCCCCAGATTTCGTCAATTTGCTCTATCTTTTTGATTTAAGGAAATAATGGTATATAAAGATGTTATAAAAATATTTCATAGAAAAAAACTGTTTTCCCAAGGTTTCGTCTATTTGACTCAATCTCTTTTATTTAAGGAAATAATAGCAAATAAAGATTTTATAAAAAAATTCGTTCAAAAATAGATTTCAGGAAATTTTTGAAGTGATCCCCAGATTTTGTCTATTTTGATCTGTCTCTTTTATTTAATTAAATAATGGCAAATAAAGATTTTATAAAAAAATTTCGTAGAAAATTCGATTTTTTGAAGTTTTTGCAATGATCCACAGACTTTTGAAATGATCCACAGATTTTGACTATTTTGCTCTATCTCTTTTATTTAAGGAAATAATGGCAAATAAAGATTTCATAAAAAATAGATTTGTTGAAATTTTTGAAATGATCCCCAGATTTCGTCTATTTTGCTCTATCTCTTTTATTTAAGGAAATAATGGCAAATAAGGATTTTAAAAAAAAATTCATACAAAAATAGATTTTTTGAATTTTGCTTTATTTTTTTTATTTTTTTATACCCTCCAACTACAGTATGGGGGTATACTCACTTTGTCATTCCGTGTGTAACGCATCGAAATATCGGTCTAAGACCCCATAAAGTATATATATTGTTGATTAGTGATCCAATCTAAGACATTCTAGCGATGTCCGTCCGTCCGTCCGTCTGTGGAAGACACGATACAGTCCAAAATAAAAAGGCTAGACTCCTGAAATTTGGCAAATATATGTCTTATGTTCATAGGCTGGTTAAGTTCGAAGATGGCCAAAATCGGACCAGGGGGAAAAAAGTTCCCCCTTGACGAAGTAAACCAATCAATGAAAAAAGGTAACTTTTTATAGGTTTTTTTGTATTTTTATCAAACAAATGAAACATTGTTATGCTTGAAAAAGTTTAAAGTCTTGGACTTGGACCCAGGGTATTTGAAAATTACTTTTTTTTTGTCCGCCCCTTTTTGTGGGCGTGGATATTAGCAAATAATTTATATAATGATGAAATTGTATACCTTTTGTACAAAAAGCATAGTAATTAAATTTGTAAGGATTTTTGACCAGAGAGAATGTATCCCCAAGGACCCTCGGCAAGCACACCCCCCCCCCAAAAAAAAGGAAACGCCCCTGGAATTTTTTAAAAAAAATTTTAACGTGGGAGGGTATACAAGATCCGGCACAGCCGAATTTAACACTCTCACTTGTTTTATTTTTTTTATTTAATGAAATAATGGCAAATAAAGATTTTTTAAAAAACTCTAAAAGAAAAACTGATTTTTGAAATTTTTGAAATTATTTCGTAATGACAAATAAAGATTTTATAAAAAATTATCCTTAGATTTCGTCTTTTTTGTTTTATCTCTTTTATTTAGAGAAATATTGGCAAATAAAAATTTTATAAAAAATTTCATACAAAAAATTTTTTTTTGAAATTTTTCAAGTGATCTCCCAATTTTTTCTATTTTGTTCTATCTCTTTTATTTAAGATATAAGACATAAAGATTTTAAGAAAAATTGAATTGAAACCCAGATTTAATCTTTTTTCCTTTATCTCTTTCATTTAAAGAAATAGTGCCAAACAAATATTTTATAAAAAATTTCATAAAAGGGAATACAAAAATACCGCTTTTTAGGCCAAAACCCCGCTTTTTCAACCTTTTTTTTATCCAGCTTTTCAGCCAAAAACAGTTGATCAGATTAATTATACCTATTTGTATTTGTTTAAACATTATTAAAACTTGTTAATTTATTATACAAATAAAAACAAAACAGAGTTAACAGACGGTTAGACTGATATAAAAGGCACCCGTTTATTAAATATTTCTCTCTGTCTGCTCTATAATTTTTATTAGTTTTTTTAATTTTTATTTAAATACATAGAGTTAAAACATCTCAATTCAACCGAAAAAAAAAAATTTTTACCTTACCCCTTTTGAATTGGATGAAACCTGGAATATAGTTTGGCCTTTACAAAAAAATTATAGAGCCAAAAATTTGGACTTCTGGTTGTATTTCTTCGCGAGATATGAGGTCCTGAAAACAGGGAAAGTCGTATATATTTGACAAAAGCGTTCTGACATTAATGACGATTACGGCATTTGTGACAGAACACTTTTGTCAAATACGTACAATTTTCCTAATTTTCAAGATCCCATATCTCGAATACTAGAACATGTAGAAGCCTCAAAAATTGGCATAATCTCTTTTTTGGTAAAGTAAAACTCAGTAATGAATTTCATTAAATTTGAAGGTGGTTAGGTCAACCCGTCGGTTGAATTAAGGTGTTTTAACTCCATATTTTCGTGTTTTTTTTTTTTTGTAGCTGTCGCCTAAGTTATGTTTACAGTGTGTGTTATTATAATTGACAGACAATTACACTAATGGGACACAAATGGCAAATTAATTAGTTTCAGGCCATATCATGGTCATTTATTTTTATTTCTTTTTGAAACAATTACATGCCAAACCAAACAACAAGCAACAACAACTGCAGCAACAGCAGCACAGCACAACAGCAACAACAGAAGACAACTAACGATAAACAGCCAACATATGCATAAAAATATTTACAAGACAAAACATACAATTTTTGACTCTGCAACATACTATTGTTTAAATAACAAATAATAGAACAATAACAATATATGTATTGCCAAAAAAAAAACATTGTAAAAAAGTTCTTTGAAAATTTGCCGCCACTTGAAAGAAATACATTATACTTAATTTAAGTGTCCTTTAAACTTGAGGATTTTTGATAAATTACTATTTTCAGCATTTTAAAAAGAACTTTAAGAAAAAGCCTCATCTTAAAGAAACTGAGTCACTTGGCTACTTCAAGTGCTGATGTGATGTTTATTAAATGGCTCTTAAAAATAATATAAATAGACCCTTAACACCCTTCTGGTGACAAAATCGGGTAATGGCATTTCATTCCTCTTTATTTGGAACCTAAAAAATCGTTAGCACGAAAATTCTAGCTGATCCTGTTTTCGAGTTATTGCTAAATAATTGCACTGTTCGGCAAAAAAAAAACTCCCAGTGAAACATCCAACTGATTTTTATAGATTTTGTTCTTTTGATTTCAAATTTTCTCGCACGTACCGTTTATGAGATATTCGCTTCAAATAGCAAAAAAAACAATAATTTCGCTCTCTTGGTGGTCCACTGTTACATATTTTTTTCAAAATTAGGACTTGATTTCATATCAAATGGACCTCCTGATTCCAAAACTGCAATACAAGTTTTTCTAGCATTTTTTGTTTTCGAGATATTTGCGTGGAAAAGTTTTCAAACGCGAATATCTCGAAAACGGAATCAGAAGTTCCATTTGTAATGAAATCAAGTCATGTTTTTTGGAAGCAACGTAAAAATATATAACAGTAGACCCTCAAAAGTGCTAGATTATTTTGGGCAAATAAAGATTTTATAAAAAAATTTTATAAAAAAACTGATTTTTTGAAATGATCCCCAGATTTCCTTTATTTTGCCATATTTTTTATATTTAAGGATAATAACAAAAAAAGATATCGAAAAAAATTTCATACAAAAACATTTTTTTTTAATTTATGTGGTGATACCCAGACTTCGTCAATTTTGTTGTATCTCTTTTATTTAACCAAATAATAGCAAATAAAGATTTTGTAAAAAATTTCATACAAAAATAGATCTTTTTTAAATTTTTGTAGTGATCCCCATGTCGTCTTTTTTGCTCTATCTCCTTTATTTAAGGAAATACTTTCAAATAAAGATTTCATAAAACAAAATTCATAGAAAAACGTTTTTTTTTTTTTAAGTGATCCCCTGATTTTGTCTATATTTTTCTATCTCTTTTATTTAAGAAAATAATGGCAAATAAAGATTTTAAAATTTCTTACAAAAATAGATTTTTTAAAATTTTTTAAGTGATCCCCAAATTTCGTCTATTTTGCTCTTAATAATGGCAAATAAAGATTTTATAAAAAATTTCATTAAAATACAGATTTTTTTTAAATTTTTGATATCATTTATTTTTCTCTATCTCTTTTATTTAACGAAATGATGGCAAATAAAAATTTTATAAAAAATTTCATACAAAAACAGATTTTTTGAAATTTTTGAAGTGACCCAGATATCATCTTGCTCTATCTCTTTTATTTAACAAAATAATAACAAATAAAGGTTTTACAAAAAATTTCATACAAAAATAAATTTGAAATTTTTGAAGATTTCATAAAAATTTTTTTTACAAAACTGAAAAACAGATTTTTTGGAATTTTTTAAGTGATCCCCAGATTTTATCTATTTTGCTCTATCTCTTTTTTTTTTTAAATAATGGCAAATAAAGATTTTATAAAAAATTTCATAGAAAAACAGATTTTTTTAAATTTTTGAAGTGTTCCCCAGATTTCATCTATTTTGCTCTATCTCTTTTATTTAACGAAATAATGACAAATAAAGATTTTAAAAAACAATTTATACAAAAATTGATATTTTTAAATTTTTGAAGTGATCTCCAAATTTTGTCTTTTTTACTCTATCTCTTTTATTTAAGGAAATTATGGCAAATGGCGAAATTTCATAGAAAAACTAATTTTTGTAGTGATCCCAAGATTTTGCCTATTTTGCTCTCAATAATGACATATAAAGATTTTATCAAAAATTTCATTAAAATACAGATTTTTTAAATTTTTGAAGTGATCCCCAGATTTCATCTACTTTATAAAAAATTTCTTACAAAAATAGATTTTTTGGAATTTTTAAAATGATTCCCAGATTTTGTCTATGTTGCTATATCTCTTTTATTTAAGAAAATTATGGCAAATTAAGATTTTATATAAAATTTCATTCAAAATAGATTTCCTGAAATTTTTGAAGTGATCCCTAGATTCCGTCTATTTTGCTCTATCTCTTTTATTTAAGGAAATAATGTCAAATAAAGAAGATAAAAATAAAGAAGATAAAATTGCATAGAAAAACAGATTTATTTAAATTCTTTAAATGATCCCCAGATTTCGTCTGGAAATTGAAAAATAGGTTGTTTGAAATTTTTGTAGTGATCCCCAGATTTTGTCTATTTTGTTCTATCTATTTTATTTAAGGCAATAATTGCAAATAAAGATTTTATAAACAAAAATTCATACAAAATAGATTTTTTGAAATTTTTGTATAAATCCCCAGATTTCTTCTTATTGTTCTATCTCTTTTATTTAAGGAAACAATTACACAAAAAAGATTTTATAAAAAATTTCATACAAAAATAATTTTTTTTAATTTTTTTCAGTGATCCCCAGATTTCGTCTATGTTGCTCTATCTCTTTATTTAAGGAAATAATTGCAAATTGAGAAATTTCATTAAAAACGGATTTTTGAAATTTTTGTAGTGATCCCCAAATTTTGTCTATTTTGCTCTTTATAATGGCAAATAAAGATTTTATAAAAAATTTCATTAAAATACAGTTTTTTTTAAATTTTTTAAGTGATCCCCAGATTTAATTTATTTTTCTCTATCTCTTTTATTTAACGAAATAATGGCAAATAAAAATTTTATAAAAAATTTCATACAAAAACAGATTTTCTTAAATTTTTGAAGTGATCCCCAGATATCATCTATTTGCTCTATCTCTTTTATTTACAAAATAATGGCAAATAAAGGTTTTACAAAAAATTTCATACAAAAATAAATTTGAAATTTTTGAAGATTTCAAAAAAAAATTTTTTACAAAATTGAAAAACAGATTTTTTGGAATTTTTTAAGTGATCCCCATATTTTATCTATTTTGCTCTCTTTTATTTAAAAAAATAATGGCAAATAAAGAGTTAATAAAAAATTTCATAGAAAAACTGATTTTTTAAATTTTTGAAATATTCCCCAGATTCCGCCTATTTTGGTCCATCTCTTTTATTTAAGGAAATAATGGCAAAAAAAGATTTCATAAAAAAATTTCATAAAAAACGGATTTTTTGAAATAATTGAACTGATTCCCAGATTTCGTTTTTTTTTCTAATTCTTTTATTTTAGGAAATAATGGCAAATTAAGATTTTATAAAAATATTCATTGAAATACAGATTTTTTTAAATTTTTGAAGTGATCCCCAGATTTCATCTATTTTGTTCTATCTCTTTTATTTAACGAAATAATGACAAATTAAGATTTTATAAAAAATTTCATACAAAAATTGATATTTTGAAATTTTTGGAGTGATCTTCAAATTTTGTCTTTTTTACTCTATCTCTTTTATTTAAGGAAATAATGGCAAATTGAGAAATTTCATAAAAAAACTAATTTTTGAAATTTTTGTAGTGATCTCAAGATTTTTCCTATTTTGCTCTCAATAATGGCATATAAAGATTTTATAAAAAATTTCATTAAAATACAGATTTTTTTAAGTTTTTGAAGTGATTCCCAGATTTCATCTATTTTGCTCCATCTCTTTTATTTACCGAAATAATGGCAAATAAAGATTTTATAAAAAATTTCTTACAAAAATAGATTTTTTGTAATTTTTAAAATGATTCCCAGATTTTTTCTATGTTGCTTTATCTCTTTTATTTAAGGAAATTATGGCAAATAAAGATTTTATATAATATTTCATTCAAAATAGATTTCCTGAAATTTTTGAAGTGATCCCCAGATTCCGTCTATTTTGCTCTATCTGTTTTATTTAAGGAAATAATGACAAATAAAGATTCATACAATTTTTTTTTTTTTTAATTTTTGAAATTTTTGTAGTGATTCTTAGATTTTGTCTATTTTGCTCTAAATAATGTCAAATAAAAATTTTATAAAAAAATTGCATAGAAAAACAGATTTATTTTAATTTTTTAAATGATCCCAGGTTTCATCTGGAAATTGAATAATAGGTTATTTGAAATTTTTGTAGTGATCCCCAGATTTCGTCTATTTTGTTCTATCTATTTTATTTAAGGAAATAATTGGCAAATAAAGATTTTATAAAAAAATTCATACAAAATAGATTTTTTGAAAGTTTTGTATAAATCCCCAGATTTCTTCTTATTGTTTTATCTCTTTTATTTAAGGAAATAATGACAAAAAAAGATTTTATAAAAAATTTCATACAAAAATAATTTGCAAAAATAATTGCAAATTGTGAAATTTCATTGAAAAACGAATTTTTGAAATTTTTGTAGTGATCCCAAGATTTTGTCTATTTTGCTCTATCTCTTTTATTTTAGGAAATAGTTGTAAATAAAGATTTTATATATTTGCAAATTTAGAAATTTCATAGAAAAACGGATTTTTTAAATTTTTGTAGTGATCCCTAGATTTTGTCTATTTTGCTCTATCTATTTTATTTAAGGAAATAATGGCTAATAAAAATTTTATAAAAAATTTCATAAAAAAATTGATCCCCAGATTTCGTCTATTTTACTCTAAATAATGGCAAAAAATATAAAAAAAATCGTAAAAAAATAGGTTGTTTGAAATTTTTGAAGTGTTCCCCAGATTTCGTCTACTATGATATATCTTTTTTATTTAAGGAAATAATGGCAAATAAAGATGAAAAAAAATTATAGAAAAACGGATTTTTTTTAAATTTTTGTAAGTGATCCCAAGATTTTGCCTTTTTTGCTCTATCTTTTTTATTTATGAAAATAATGGCAAATTAAGATTTTATAAAAGGTTTCATACGAAAATTGATTTTTTTTTTTAATTTTTGAAGTGATCCCCAGAGTTCGTCTATTATCTATTAATACTCTATCTCTTTTATTTATGAAAATTGAGATTTAAAAAAAAATTGTCAAAGAAAAACGAATTTTGTGTAGTGATCGTCTATTTTGCTCAAAATAATGGCAAATTAAGATTTTAAAAAAAATTTTGGAGTGATCCCCAGATTTCATCTATTTTGCTTTATCTCTTTTATTTAAAAAAATAATGGCAAATAAAGATTTTATAAAAAATTTCATAAAAAACCAGATTTCCTGAAGTTTTTGTAGTGATCCCCAGATTTTGTTTATTTTACTCTATCTCTTTTATTTAAGGAAATAATGGCAAATTGGAAAATTACATAGAAAAACGGATTTTTGAAATTTTTGTAGTGATCTCAAGATTTTGCCTATTTTGCTCTCAATAATGGCATATAAAGATTTTATAAAAAATTTCATTAAAATACAGATTTTTTTAAGTTTTTGAAGTGATCCCCAGATTTCATCTATTTTGCTCCATCTCTTTTATTTACCGAAATAATGGCAAATAAAGATTTTATAAAAAATTTCTTACAAAAATTGATTTTTTGTAATTTTTAAAGCGATCCCCAGATTGTGTCTATTTTGCTTTATCTCTTTTATTTAAGAAAATAATGGCAAATAAATATTTTATATAAAATTTCATTCAAAATACATTTCCTGAAATTTTTGAAGTGATCCCCAGATTCCGTCTATTTTGCTCTATCTCTTTTATTTAAGGAAATAATGACAAATAAAGATTTTGTAAAAAAATTCATACAATTTTTTTTTTAATTTTTGAAGTGATCCCCAGATCATTGTTTGAAATTTTTGTAGTGATCCCTAGATTTTGTCTATTTTGCTTTAAATAATGTCAAATAAAAATTTTATAAAAAAATTGCATAGAAAAACAGATTTATTTAAATTTTTTAAATGATCCCCAGATTTCGTCAGGAAATAGAAAATAGGTTGTTTGACATTTTTGTAGTGATCCCCAGATTTCGTCTATTTTCTATCTATTTTATTTAAGGAAATAATTGGCAAATAAAGATTTTATAAAAAAAATTCATACAAAATAGATTTTTTTAAATTTTTGTATAAATCCCCAGATTTCTTCTTTTGTTTGCCTATTTTGCTCTATCTCTTTTTTTTTAAGGAAATAATGGCTAATAAAGATTTTATAAAAAATTTCATACAAAAATTGATCCCCAGATTTCGTCTATTTTACTCTAAATAACGGCAAAAAAAATATAAAAAAAATCGTAGAAAAATAGGTTGTTTGAAATTTTTCAAATGTTTCCCAGATTTCGTCTACTGTGATCTATCTTTTTTATTTAAGGAAATAATGGCAAATAAAGATAAATAAAATTTATATAAAATCGGATTTTTTTCCATTTTTGTAAGTGATCCCAAGATTTTGTCTATATTGCTATATCTTTTTTATTTATGAAAATAATGGCAAATAAAGATTTTATAAAAAATTTCATACAAAAATTGATTTTTTTTAAATTTTTGAAGTGATTCCCAGAGTTTGTCTATTATCTATTAATACTCTATCTCTTTTATTTAAGAAAATAATCGCAAATTGAGATTTTGAAAAAAAAATTCAAAGAAAAACGAATTTTTGTAGTGATCGTCTATTTTGCTCAAAATAATGGCAAATTATGATTTTATAAAAAATTTCATAAAAAAACAGATTTCCTGAAGTTTTTGTAGTGATCCCCAGATTTCGTTTATTTTACTCTATCTCTTTTATTTAAGGAAATAATGGCAAATTGAGAAATTTCGTAGAAAAACGGATTTTCGAAATTTTTGCAGTGATCCCCAGATTTCGTCTATTTTGCTCTAAATAATGGCAAATAAAATTTTTATAAAAAGTTTCATTAAAATACAGATTTTTTTAAATTTTTAAAGTGATCCCCAGATTTCATCTAAATTGCTCTATTCCTTTTATTTAACGAAATAATGGCAAATAAAGATTTTATGAAAAATTTCATTCAAAAATGTAGATTTTTTAGAATTTTTAAAGTGATCCCCAGATTTCGTCTATTTTGCTTTATCTCTTTTGTTTAACGAAATAATGTCAAATGAAGATTTAAAAAAAAAATTCATACAATTTTTTTTTTTTTATTTTTGAAGTGATCCCCATATTTTGTGTATTTCGCTCTATCTCTTTTATTTAAGAAAATAATGGCAAATAAAGATTTTATAAAAAATTTCATACAAAAATAAATTTTTTTAAATTTTTGAAGTGATCCCCAGATTTTGTCTTTTTTGCTCTAAATAATGGCAAATAAAGATTTAAAAATAAAATTCATTGAAAAACTGATTTTTTGAAATTTTTTAAGTGTTCCACAGATGTTGTCTTTTTTGCTCTATTTCTTTTATTTAAGGAAATAATGGCAAATAAAAGTTTAATAAAAAATTTCATATAAAAATTATTTTTTTTAATTTTTGAAGTGACCCCTAGATTTCTATTTTCTCTATCTCCTTTATTTAAGGAAGTAATGGCTCTGTCTCTTTTATTTAATGAAATAATGGCAAATAAAGATTTTATAAAAAAATTCATACAAAACTTGATTTTTTGAAATTTTTTATAGATTCCCAGATTTATTATATTTTGCTCTATTGTTGTTGCTCTTGTTTTAAACTTTTTTAACCGATTTCGTAACACATACCCCAACAGGTATTACTTCCCCTTAATAGTACTACTATAATTTATGAAATTGTGAACACTTGCAGTAGACAAATAAAGTTCATATTAGTTATAACACCTATTAAATGAACTTCAATAAAGAACATAATTCAAAACAAAATGCTTTTCGTAAAAGATCATTTGAAGGGGTTAAATCGTGAATTTACAACGATTATTTGAAATATGTATAAACAACATTGTACTAACTTACACATTGCATATGACAGGGCAGTTTAACATTTTAAAAAGTTTAACAAATGTTATTAAACATATTTTTTTAAAGAGTTAATGTTAGTTTACTTTGTATATGGGAGAAATCAAAAAAATTCAGAAAAAAGGCCAAATAAAATACTAACAAGTAAAAAAGTTAAATTCGGCCTTGCCGAATGTAGTGATACCCTCCACAATTTCAAAAATATTATTGCAAAAAACTTTTTGTTTAAAGAAAATTACTTTTGAAAAAAAAAAAAAAAAAATTTTGAAAAAAAATTTCCGAGAAAAAAAAAATTTTTGGTTAAAAAAATTCGCGATTTTTTTTTTCTTTTTTTGTCAAAAAATATGTTCGTACGTGTTTAAATACCATTTGGTGTTCAATTATGTTCACATATGTCAACCAGCAGCCGAATTAAAGCATTTTGTATTTTTAGGTTATGTTGAATGTACTAAAATTTTTGAGGTGTCCTTGCATTTTCGTTCATAACTTTTGAACCGCTGAACCGATATCGCTCAAATGCAATACTAAACTTCTCGGGAGAAGTTCCAATGAATATGTTAAGTTTCAGTCATATCCGTGTATTTTTTTGGTCGTGATCATCATTTCCACAGACAGGCGGACATCGCTAGAATATCTTAAAATCGATCAGGGAGCATGAATATATATACTTTATGGGGTCCCAGACCGATATTTCGATGAGTTATAAACGGAATGACAAACTTATATATACCCTCTATCACTAAGTGGAGGGTATAAAAATACTAAATCCAAATTCAGATACGAGTTTTAGAAATTCATAAAAGAATCGAAATTTAGAAAGGGCAATTGTAGTGCAGAAAATGGCAAATTGAATTTCAGAAAATGTCAATTGAAGTTTCAAAAAATCGTAATTGAAATTCAGAATATTAGAAATTGATTTTTAGAAAGTGACTTGATGTTCAAAAAACTCCAATTGAATTTCACTAAAAACATCCGATTTTTTTTTAACCAACACAGATATAGTTTCGTTGCCCAACCTTAATAAAAACTATAGTTTTAATTTTAATTATGTTTTCGGCAACCTAAAACGCACTATTGTGGAATTTCAATAAACATGTTAATGACAATAACAATTCAGTAACACAAAAAATTTTAATATCATTTGTAGTTATATAAATCTTTTACTGCATTTGCCGTTTTAAAAAACCATAAAGAAAATCTTAAATTTTACTACTAAAAATTTACAAAAATTGCCACTGATCTTCTACCAACACCTGCAGGTTTATTTTAATTTTAAAGTACCTTTTTAGCTGTCAAATATAAATTCGCACTTTAAAGTCATAAAATCCTTTAAAACGTTTTTTTCGCCCGAAAAAATACCAATACAACAACTGATTGTAAAACAATTAAAAAAGCTAAAGTCGGTGTAGCCGAATAAAAAGTTACCCTAAAAAAAACATTTTTTGTGATATTTTTTATTTCGAGGTGTTTCAAACGAAATGACAAACTTTTATGTCCTCTACCTTCAAGTGATGAGTATAAAAATAATTTTTGAAATTATCTTAATTTTTTTGGAAATTTTCGCCTTTTATTGTTGACCATAACATCTTTTAACAGCATGTTGTCCTAATCGTAACAATATTAATTGTCTTCGTGATAACACAGTATGAGTGTATCGGCAGGTTTTTGATTTTTTTTGTGGAAATATCATTTCAAAGTCATTATTTTAAATTTGCCTTAATTAAGTACGAAATTTAATAAATGGTTATTATAAACTTTATTTGTTTTTGTGGCAGGATATTCGCATATGCATGGTGTATAAAACAAATATCCTTTAGAGAAATGTTTTTGACAACAAACTCACACTCAAAATCACAATTGCTTTTTATGACTGTCTGGAGATGTTTAATCGCAAGGTGTTCTTTTAATATGATTATGAGTTTTATGGATTTGCATGTTTACGATCAATTTTAATGAATCATTAAAATTTTGTTTCGTTTTTATTTTTAAGGTATAAAAGTGATCTCAAATTTTAACTGTTTTTAAACCAACAAACATATTTTGTCAAGTAAAATTAGTATGCTCAAAAGAAAAACTCTGTAAAACGACTTTCAATTTGATTTAGCAAACTTTCAGCAGATTTTTCAGCTAAAATGGATATTTTTACTAAAAATTCTGTCATTCAGTTTTATAAAATAACAGAAATTTTACTGCGTTTTTACTGATACTGTTTGGTGAATTTGAAAATAATTTTAAACAGATTTTTAGCAGATTATTTTTGCATTATACAGAAATAGTGCTGTCACATTTTTTTTTTCAAAAAAACTTTCTTATTTTTTTTTAAGTGTTATTTTTTCTGCACTCAAAAAAATCCATTAACTTAAACTTTGGAAAAATTTTCTTCAAAATAGTTTATAAATTTTCCCACAATTTAGTTAAATTTAACTAAAATTTGGGAAATTTTCCCAACTTTTAGGAAAAAATTTTGGTTCATGGACTGTTAAATAGGCCATAATTTTCCTTAAATGGAATTCCCAAATACATGGAAGAAATTCTTAACGTCAAATAATTTTTACCTAAATAATTGAAAAATAATCTTGATTTTTAAGACATATTTCTAAAAGCAAAATTTAGTTAAAAAAATTCAGTTTTAGGACTTAATTTCCTACCAATTAGTTCATCATATTTATCTTCTTTAATTTGAGGAAGTTTTTTCCACAAGTTTAGTAAATTTTTCATAACTTGAAATTGTTTTGTTGATTTGTTTTTTTTTTCATGCTTGCTTGTAGTTCACATTTTGTTTATTATTTGTAGTATATGAAAAAGAGAGTTTGGTCTTGTATAACTAGTAATAAATTTAATGTTTACATTTTTTTCTACACACGTATGTGTTAGGGAAAAAATAATATTTTAATCACAACAAAGGCCTTGGCTTTGGCGTGTTTTCCCATAGTCTGGGAACAAACGTTAAATACAAAGTCTTTGTTGTAATTTGACTTTAAAAACTAATGAAATTTATTACTTGAGCATAAGAAACAAACGTTTTTTTATATTTAAAATAAAAAATGTACATAATGAGAATTCTGTGTGTATTCACATGCTAGTCTATAAATAAACCAATCAAAAATATGAAATTAACTAATTTTTAGGAAAAATGTCCGCATCAGAAATGTTTTTTTAACTAAAAAATGGGAAATTTTTTCCCCCTTTCTAGTTCACATTGGTCTTTATTGTAAGGAAAAATATGGACTAAAAAGTAGGAACACATGGCAATGGAGCTAAATCATTATCAATTTTCCTTGGATTTAGTTAATTTTCCCATTTTTTAGTTAGTTTTTTTTCTGAGTGTGTTTTTATGCAATTAAAACGGTTGAGACTAATTACACTGTGCTACAGTGAAAAAATTCTTCTGATGTGACATAGTATAGGTTGTTGGTCTTGTCGAGTAGATCACAAAAATGCCCATTAAACTTGCCAGACACCCTCAAATTTTAGAGTTAGGGTCAAAAAACGTTTTTTGGGACTTTTCTCACTAAACCTTTTGTAATTCAGAAAATTTTCAAGCGATTTAAAATTTTTTAACTGTTTTTGATAGAAGAAGGATGGGGCTTTCCATGTGTGTGAATTTGTCTATACATATAAGAAAGATATTTATTGATTTTTTCTATAAAATCTAGTTTTTTTGTTATTTTTTGAAAATTTTTCGAGTTTATCGATTTTTTTCTGCTATAGTTCATTTAACAACCTTTATATTTATAAAAGTACTTTTAAAGAAAATTTGATTCCGAATACGATAAGCTTTATCCTGAAGAAATCGGATAACAATTGACAGAGTTGTGATAATTTTTCTAAAAAAGGAAATTAAGATTTTGTAGGAAATCGCCGTTCAGATATCCCAAGCAAAAAAAATAATTTTATCATAAGAGTTCATGTACAATATTTTTAAAGGTTTTTGGCGCTCTGAATCCAAATCTGGCCTTTAAATTACTCTATCTCGTCATGTTTTTGAGATATTTAACATAAACTGATATATCAAAAACTAAATAAGATAGCGCAATTTAAAGGTCAAATTCGAATTCAGGAGGCCAAAAACATTAAAAATAATGATACGCGACCTCTTAGTATGTTCGTTTATTATACCCTCCAACCACAGTATGGGGGTATACTCACTTTGTCATTCCGTGTGTAACGCATTGAAATATCGGTCTAGGACCCTATAAAGTATATATATTATTGATCAGTGATCGATTCTAAGACATTCTAGCGATGTCCGTCCGTCCGTCCGTCTGTCCGTCTGTAGAGGACACGATACAGTCCAAAATAAAAGCTAGACTTCCGAAGTTTGGTCTTATATTCCTAGGCAGGTTAAGTTCGGAAATGGGCAAAATCGGACCAAGGGGGAAAAAGTTCCCCCTTGGAGAACTAAAGCAACCCATGCAAAATACCACTTTTTTATATGATTTTTTGTGTTTTTGTTTTACAAATGCAACATTTTTATGCTACAGGAAGTTCAAAGTCCTGCATTTGGACCCAGAGAATTAGATAATGTCGTTTTTTCGGTCCGCCCCCCCTTTTATGGGCGTGAAATAAATTTTTTTTAAATAATAATAAACTTGTATTTCTTTAGTGCATAAAGCATAAGAATGAATTTTTAAACACATTTTTGAGAGAAAATTTGCCCCCCCCCCCCCCAATTACCACTTTCGACCCCCCCCCCCCCAAAAAAAAAAACGTCCCTGCATTTTTTTTTTTTTGCATGTTGGAGGGTATAAAAGATTCGGCACAGCCAAATTTAACACTCTTACTTGTTTTTTTATTTTTTTTGCCTGGTTTATCCGAACGGCAATTTCAAGCAAAATCTTAATTTTCTTTTTTAGAAAAACTATCACAACTCTGTCAATTGTTATCCGATTTTTTCGGCATAAAGCTCATCGTATTCACAATTAAATTTTTTTTAAGAATACGTTCATAAATATAAATGTTGTTGAATGAACTATAGCAGAAAAAAATTTATAAACTCAGAAAAATTTTCAAAAAATAACAAAAAAATTAGATATTGTTGAAAAATCAATACGTATCTTTCTTATATGTATAGCACATAAAAAGCCCCATCCTTCTTCTATCCAAAACAGTTGAAAAATTGAAAATCGGTTGAAAAATGTTTAAGTTACTACATTGTTTAGTGAAAAAAGTGCCAAAAAATCGTTTTTTGACAATAACTTTAGAATTTGAGGGTGTCTGGCAAGTTTGATGGGCATTTTTGTGATCTTTTCAACGAGACCTACAACCTGAACTACCTCATTTCAAAAGTATATTCGATTTTGTGATTTTTGTAGCACAGTGTAATTGACAGAATTAAAAAAATATCAGTATATTATATTGCTAATTTACAGAAACATTTTTTAAGTTTAAATTAAAAAAAAAACTATTAAAGTTTTAATGAAAACAAATTTTCTGGAAAATGTCTTAGCAGATTTCTCTGCTGTTTTGACAGATTTCTCTGCTGATTTCACCTACATAATCATGACAGATTTTCAGCAAACCGTGTCTGCTAAAATCATCAGATTTCTCATATGGCTCAAAATGGGTGTATTTTCAGCAGATTTTTCTGCTGATAAGACAGAGAATTTATTTTGAGTGTATTTTAAATGTTAACCGAAATTAAATGTTTGAGAGCCCCTGTCAATTTGAAAATACATAATTTTTTGTTAACTAATTGTAAGTGCAACTATTTTTATACCCTCCACTTAGTGATAGAGGGTATATGTAAGTTTGTCATTCCGTTTGTAACTCATCGAAATATCGGTCTGGGACCCCATAAAGTATATATATTCATGATGCTCGATCGATTTTAAGACATTCTAGCGATGTCCGTCTGTCTGTGGAAAATGCTGTCGAGGACAAAATATTGCACATAGATGAAACTTAACATATTCATTGGAAGTTCTCCCGAGAAGTCTGATATTGCATTTGAGCGAATCGGTTCAGCGGTTCAAAAATTATGAACGAAAATGTAAGCACACCTCAAAAATTTCAGTACATTCAACATAACCTAAAAATACAAAATGCTTTAATTCGGCTGCTGGTTGACTTATGTGAACATAATTAAACACCAAATGCTATTTAAACAAGTACAAACCTATTTTTGGAAAAAAAAAAGGAAAAAAAATCGCGGATTTTTTTGACCAACTTTTTTTTCGCGGAAATTTTTTTTCAAAAAATAATTTATTTTTCAAATGTAATTTCCTTTTAAGTAAAGTTTTTGCAATAATCTTTTAGAAATTGTGGAGGGTATCACTACATTCGGCAAGGCCGAATTTAACTTTTTTACTTGTTTTTTATAATTTTTTACCAAGTACTTACAATTTTAATTCACATTTTTATTACATACAGACTATTAAACAATTTGATTAACTCAATATTATGTGTCAAAAACGTGACTTGATAATGATGACCATTTAACAAGTCAATCATTATGGTGTATTTAATTTATTAAATTTGAAATTAATTGCATTTTAGCAGACAAAATTTTTATTTACAGAAAAAAAACATGTTTTGGAACTTTAGGTTAATAATTCGTTTAATTTTAAATATTTTTTAAAAGAGTGAGTTCTAAATTCACAGAAATAATTGAAATCGAATTCCAATCAACGAAAACTCGGATTCAATTAATTTTTTAATTGAAACTCCTCCGATGAAGAAAATTGTTATATCAATCATCAAATTGTAGGTGATTAATTGATTTTTTTTCAATTAATCACTTTTTCGATTTTGATCAAAAATTTCACAAATTTTTTATTTAAAGTCAATTAAAAAAATGATTGATTTAACAAATGAATTTTAAGCTTATGACAAAATTATGAAGAAATTCATATTTTTTGCTTTCCAATATGTTAGGTTAGGTTAGGTTAGGTTGTAAGTGGCTGCTGACGTTTTACGTCAACACACGTAGACTCTGAGGTCCATTGTGATACCACGGGATCGTAATAGGTTTCCCTACTAGTCCCTGTCGTTAAACCAGTTTGAGCTTCTTATGAAACTCCTTAGATGTTGAATTTTGACATCCGACAAATCTGAAAGATCGTACAGCTCCCTAGATCCCAGTGAAGCAAGTCGCTGACCAGAAAGTGCCGGGCAATGGCAAATAAAGTGTTCGATAGTTTCCAACTCCTCTTCATCCATGCAACTTCGGCAAAAGTCATTCGACGGCACATTTAACCGCTCTGCGTGCTTCCCTATAAGACAGTGTCCGGTAATTATAGAAACCACCGTTGAAATCTCTCCTCTTGGAAGCGATATCAGCTCACTTGTGCGCCCCTGATTAAGAGAAGGCCAAATCAGTCGTGTTGTCTCACACGTCCATCCATTTGCCCATCTTTGATTAGTCTCCGTCGCAGAACAAAGCCGTAGGTTTTGCTTGCAAGTTTCTAGAGGCGTACCAACACATTCCAATTCTGTTGGAACCTGTAAGGTAGTTCCTAGTCTTGCAAGCTCATCGGCTTTGCAATTCCCTGGAATGTCTCTGTGCCCTGGGACCCATATGAGTCGTATGTTAAACTGCTTGGCCATCTCATTTAAAGACGTGCGGCAGTTAAGGGCAGATCTTGTTTTCAGAAACATTGAATCCAGGGACTTGACCGCGGCTTGACTGTCAGTATAGATGTTGACTGCGGTTGTAGACAAGACATTGCAGCTCAACCAGTCAGCCACTTCTTTTATTGCCAGCATCTCTGCCTGGTAAACACTGCAATGATCTGGCAATCTACGAGCCAGGCTCAACCCAAGCTCTTCCGAATAGACTCCAAAGCCCACTTGTTCGTGCAGCCTCGATCCATCTGTGTAAAAATTTATGGTAGCTCCACTACCCGGAGTATCCCCCATCCAAGACTCCCTGGATGGTATCATAGTGGTAAAGTGGCGCTCAAAGAGGCTCAAAGAGGGAGCACAGTCCACATTTTGTGGTATTGTTATCTTTTTCAAGATTGCGCTATGGCCACAATCACTGCTCCTCCATTGCAGCGTGCTATTAAGTCGAATTGCCGACGCAGCCGCATACTGCCTACCCAATATGTCCAAGGGTATCAGGTGAAGGAGGATTTCTAATGCAGCCGTAGGTGTAGTACGAAGAGCACCAGTGATGCACATTGACGCCATTCTCTGTACCTTCGTGATAAAGACAAAGTTCGCTTTTGTTTCCAAAGCAGGCCACCAGACAATGATTCCATACAGCAAAATTGGACGCACCACTGCTGTATAGATCCAATGAACGACTTGAGGGCTAAAACCCCATCGTTTTCCAATGGCCCTTTTACAGGAATACAAAGCAATCGTTGCTTTTCTCACCCGTTCCTCAATATTACGCCTGAAATTCAGCTTCCTATCTAGAAATACTCCAAGATACTTGGCTCCATCTGAGAAGGTGATTTCAGTACCGTCCAGAGAAATAGGATCAAAAGCAGGAATCTTATTTTTCCTTGTAAACAAAACAAGCTCTGTTTTACTAGGATTAACTCCTAGGCCACAGTCTCTTGCCCATTTAGACAGATCTTTCAGAGAACCCTGAAGAATGTCCCGCAATGTTGGCAGATGCTTCCCCTTTACCGCTATCGCGACATCGTCAGCATATGCGATAACATGACAACCACGTGCTTCTAGAGATAGTAGCATTGAATTCAGTGCCAGGTTCCAAAGAAGCGGCGAAAGAACACCTCCTTGTGGTGTGCCCCTATTGACAAATCGAGATATGACGGACGCTCCCAATTCAGACGTTATACGTCTATTGGCAAGTAGGTTTTCCACCATTAAAACGATTTCACGCTTTACTCCCAGACCAGACAATGCCAATATTATCGATTCTGGAATGACATTATTAAAAGCCCCCTCAATATCAAGAAAGGCCACCATAGTGTACTCCTTTACCGAAAGCGATCTCTCGATGGTACCAACGAGCTCATGAAGAGCTGTTTCCGTTGATCGTCCCTTGCTGTATGCATGTTGCTTTGTCGAAAGCAACCTCGGGTCAATCACTCTACGCAAATATGAGTCTATCATTCGTTCCATTGTCTTTAACAAAAAAGAAGACAGACTAATTGGTCTGAAATCCTTCGGAGCTGTGTGGGAACTTTTCCCAGCCTTCGGGATAAATACGACTCTGGTATCCCTCCATTTTAAAGGAATATACGACCAGTTGATGCATGCTGTGTATAGATTATACAGCAACGGGGCTATATAGTCCAACACTTGCTGCAACTCAGCCGGGATTATACCATCAGGTCCCGGAGATTTATAGGGCCTGAAGCTTTTTATCGCCCAGATTAATGTTGGCATATTTATTATTTCCGAAGCAATTTCAGATGCTTGGGCGTCAGAACGTTCCAAAGCTTGAAACGGCGTCATGGAATTGCCCGGAAAATGCGTGTTTAAAAGGAGATCCAGCGACTCTCCACTGGAGGAAGACCACACCCCATTAGGATCTTTCAGGTATCCTAGGGTGCAAGGAGAAGAAGCCAGAACCTTGCGCAGCCTGGATGCCTCAGAAACGTCTTCTATGTTTCCACAGAAGTTTTTCCAAGAATCACATTTGGCATTTCTGATCATCTTTTTATAACTCTTAAGTTGCAGCCTGTATGCAGACCAGTCCTCGTCCGCTCTTGAAAATTTAGCCTTATTAAAGAGCTTTCTGCAGAAATCTCTGCTCGTCTGCAACTCATTTGACCACCAAGGTGGCTTTTTTTTCCCTCTAGGCTTTGCAGAAGGGCAAGACGCATCCAGGCACCTATTACAAACATTTGTTATATGGTCAACCAGACAGTCAATTTCCGCTAAACTATGCGGTTCAGATAGGGGTACTTCATCCAAAAGCAAAGAAAAAGTCTCCCTATATTTCACCCAGTTTGTTCTTCTCAGATTTCTAGAGACTGTCTCAACCGGGGCACGCTCCCTGAGTAAAAACTCAATGTAGCGATGATCTGAGAAAGAATGCTCTTCCAAAACTCTCCAGTCATCAATTCTATCAGACAATGTATCTGATACAAGTGTTACGTCAAGAACCTCTTGCCGCGTACTTGTAACGAAAGTTGGTTCACTACCCTTGTTACAAATATACAGGTTAGTGCTTAACAAAAACTCCAAAAGTGATTCGCCTCTATCATTTGTGTCTGTACTACCCCATATCGAATGATGTGCATTAGCATCACAGCACACTAGTAACTGGTGTCCCCTAGATTCAGACTCCCGAATCAGACCGCCAACCTTCTCCGGGGGTATTGGCCCCGGATTAGGAAAATACGCAGAGGCGAGCCAAATAGATTTCCCATGAAGCTCTAAGCTAGCCGCTGTAACATCCATATCACTAAAAGTTGATAAAAAGAATATATTTAAGCCATTTTTCGCCAAGATGCAGGCTCTTGGTGAGCCCTCACCTTTGGCAACCATCAACTTAAACCCAGGGGTCTTCAATCCGCAAACCCTGCCACCCCGCACCCAGGGCTCTTGGATAAAAACCAAGTCAACTGCTCCTGTCGTCAGGCGCAGCAATAGTGCAGCTGAGGCTGCCTTACAGTGATGGAGGTTTATTTGTAGGAACCGCAACATCTTGCTTTTTTTCCACCATCCTTTCCACCACCGTGTTATTGGCTTCATCCTCCGTGTTATCATAGAGGTCGCATTCGTCCCCAGATTCGGTTTCGAATAAGCCAGATATGTGTCCCATCTGTTCTGAATCGGAGGCAACAGAACTCTCCGAATTCCTCACTGCATGGGCCTCGTCCTGAATGTCACCCATAGTGGCATCAGCTTTATCCTCCGTGCCATCACAGAGGTCGCATTCGTTGCCAGATTCGGTTTCGAAAATGCCAGATGCATCTCCCATCAGCCTAGAATCGGTCAGCTGAATATCAACCTTTTCCAGATTCTCCTCCCCAGCCGACTCTGCCACTGGCTTGTCTGCTTCCAAAATAGGCTTCTGGTCGCCCTTGTAGACATTGACTCTTATATGAAAAAAGCCAAATCTAATAATGCCGTCAGTCCTGGCTAAAAGCGGAAGCGATTCCTCATTAACCAAGACCACTGCTTGACGACGAGCGCCCTCCATCTCACCCAATCTGGCAATTTGCCAATTCTGAGTTGGAAGGTCAGGATTGCAGACTTTTATCATCTTTAGAATCACCGCAGTGTCACTTGTAGCCATTGGGATCCATGCATGAGCTCTGGGTTGGGAGGGGATATCATGTTTTTCCACAACGTCCAGTCTGGCTCCAGGCCATAACTCTCCCACTTGGCTAATGGCAACCTTAAACACGGCTGCGGATCTTTCGTTTCCAAAAGCAACGAGTTTTACTCGCCCCTGATACCAACCTGCGTTGACAGTAGTAGGGAGAAAATCAGGCATACTCTCAAGAAGCCTATAGTAGATTTCATTTAGTTTAGTTTCAACTAAACTCCACTTGTCCCTTGGAATACTACAATCCCCATTTTGCCTGTTTATCACAGCCCTAACGAAGTTACCTTTCACCACTTCACTAAAAGACTGAGTCCAGACGTTGCCGGTCACCTTAGATCTTTTAGGTAAAGGTTTCTCGTCGGGCGAGCGCAACCTTTTACCAGACTTCGATGACGAGGCCGAAACAGCGCTCTGTTTGTCAGATGCGCGCATTGCCGAAAGTTTGTCCTGTTCTTCAATGACTCCTTTCGCCCATGATAGCGACGCCTTCTCACGTTCGGAGAGCTTCGTTCCATCGAGTTGGCTTAGTCTGTTAATTATTTTCAAACAAAGCCTTCTCTGGTTGTGCCTGACCTTTGATGGCTTAAGTTTCTTTTTCTTTTTACCACCAATATTAGGCTGAGCACCCCTACCAGAATCAAGGCCGGACTTCAAGGTCGCAACCCTAAGACCAGTGCTAGGACCAGCACCAGTCGGTGAGGCAGAGCCTCGAACTAAATCGGTATCATTTGTGTCCATATTTTCATTTTCCTTGATGTGGTAATGAAAATATCACAAAAATACCTATTACGAACAAACCTATTACGAACAATTTTAGTAATTCAATTTATAGCACGGAGTTAAAATAAAACACGTCCACACTCGTCAACAGTTGAACGATTATCACGATTATTCCAATATGTTGCCGGATTCAATTAATTTTTTAATTGAAACTCCTCCGATGAAGAAAATTGTTATATCAATCATCAAATTGTAGGTGATTAATTGATTTTTTTTCAATTAATCATTTTTTCGATTTTGATCAAAAATTTCATCAATTTTTTATTTAAAAACAATTAAAATAATGATTGATTTAACAAATAAATTTTAAGCTTATGACAAAATTATGAAGAAATTCATATTTTTTGCTTTCCAATATGTTGCCGACAGTAAAAAAAAAAAGTAAAACCCGAGTATAAAGTGTATTTTTGAATTTATGTATTCAAATAAATCGAAGCGAAAAAATATCTAGTATGTTGAAAATTAGTTATTTGCTAGTTAAAGAAAATATCAAAAATGTTGATCAAAACAATAATTGACTCATTTAAATTTTGTTGATCAATAGATTTAATTGAAATTTTTTAGCCAATAATTTTTTGTGTGTTCGGCTGTGCTGAATCTTTCATACCCTCCAACATAAAAAAAATAAAAAATGCAGGTCAATTTTTTTGTGGGGGGGGATTGTAGAGGTCATTGGGAGCATTTTTCCCTCGCGATAAATGTTTACAAAGGTCATTGGGGCATTTCTCCTCGCAATAATTTTTTACAAATTCATTCGTAATTATTTTTGCACTAAAGTTGTACAATTTATCATTATTTAAATTACATTGACTCACTGTAAATTTCGTGTGATAGATATTAGTTAGCAATCTATTTTAGACAAATTCAACAATAATATACCAAACTATTATCACACAAGTATTTTTGTAAAGTGAAGAAGTGGATAAATTTACTTACTTGGAAGTATTTTAAATAATAATGGCGGATCAGAGGAGGATGTTATTCAACGCATACATAGAGCACGGTATTCATTTATAATGCTAAATAAACTATGGTCAGCCCCAGTGTCTACAAAGGTCAAAATCAGAATTTTCAAATCCAACTGTCCTGATAGACAGTTGCGAAACATGGATGCTATCCAGCATTAGCCTACACAAAATACGAGTGTTTATAAATAAATGTTTGCGAAAAATCCTGAAAATATTTTGGCCGAGAGTGATATCTAACGAAGAACTATGGCGTCAAACAGATTTTGAAAAATGCGAATCAATTATAAAACGTAGAAAGTGGAACTGGGTAGGACATATCCTTCGAAGAAGCCCAGACGACGTAGCCAGAATGGCGCTTGAATGGAATCCACACGGTAGCAGGAGACGCGGAAAACCAAAAACAACTTGGCGAAGGCAAATTATAATGGAGGCTAATCAACTAAATAAACGAAGTAAAAACTCTTGCACAAAATCGTTCGATGTGGAGATACTTTGTTGATGACCTATGCTTCCTCGCGGAGTAAGGACTTGATGATGACGATTTTTGTAAAAAATGGTATGTAGGTAATTTATTAAGCTTTAATTTAAGCTTAATGGCGTTCAGATTGAGTAAATATTAAATGTGCTACAAGGGTCGAAATGGAAATTGAAATTATTGAAAGACATTATTTGGAAAATTTCTTAAAAATATTTTTAGGTAGATTTTTTTCAAACTCAAACATTAAAAATTTAGAAAATAGTCCAATAGTTTATATTCATTAATCAAATAATTTTTTCAACAGCCCAAACAAAAATCAAAATTTTTAAAATACAGTAGAAGAAATCTGAATGTTTTGCTCAAAAATAATTGTTTAATTACACGAAATAAGCTGCGATCCACCGTATTTTTTTATATCCACGCCCACAAAAGGGGGCGAACCGAAAAAAGCAATATCAAAAAAAAACGTGACATAAAGTGGTGAATTTTCTACATTTTTTTATATCCACGCCCACAAAAGGAGGCAAACCGAAAAAAGCAATATCCAAAAAAATGTGACAAAAAGTGGTGAATTTTCTACATTTATGACTTTTTGACCATGAAAACGAATTTTTTTCTAAGTCATATGTTCAGAGAAATTGTAGCCCGAGACAATAGCTACAACTTTACTTTTGAAAATAAGTATTTCAAATAGTTTACGAAATATGAGCCCAAGAAAATTTGCAAATTTTCCAAAAAAAAAATAAAGTCTGAGAAAAAACTGCAAGTCAAAAATTGGAAGCTCGATTTTCACCGTAGACGTATGGTCTAGTGGACTTTTTTGCTCAGTACAATCCCAAGATTCAGAAACGCGAAGCGCCCATTAAGATGTTCAAATCGCCCCAACCTAGTGTATAGTAATGAGTAGGGATGAGATTTCCATGCAAATGCATGTTTTTTGTCGATAGTCTAAAAACGATATCGACCAATTATCTTTCCGAATCAAGAAATTTGTGTTAAAATGGCATCGATTTGTTATTGCATATTTTTGCATATTTTGGTGAGAATGCATATTTTTGCATATTTTGGTTTTAAATGCATATTTTAAGCATATTTCCAACTTTTAAGTGCATATTTTTGCATATTTTGGCATAAATTAGCAAAAACACAAGTTGAAATTTATTTGTTTCAAAAACTACCCAAGCAGAAATTGACGACGGTTATAAAAAAAAAGCGTTCTGAAAGCACTGTAACAAAAAAAGAACGTTCTCAAAACGTTATTTTCGAACGCTTTGCGAGCGTTTTCGAAAAGCGTTCTGAAAGCACTGTAACAAAAAAAAAACATTATCAAAACGCTTTATTCGAACGCCTTGAGAGCGTTTTCGAAAAGCGTTTTGAAAGCACTTTATTAACAAAATGCATGTTCGTTTCAAAATTAAATGGTTTTAAAGCAGTTTTTGCAAACGTTTTTAAATTTTTTTCGTACAAGTATAGTATTTTTTTAGATTATACTCAATTTTAAACAAATTGTTATAAAAACATTTTGTTAAATCAAATTAAATAATTTTTCCCTACCACCACATTAAAAACGCAAAATTTTGAAAACATAAAACATTTTTTAATTTGTAAATCTATTTTAAGTTTTATTATTATCATTTATTCAAAAGAGTTATAGCAATAGTTTCGTTATAAAATTTACAAATAATGCATTTAACTTCTACAATATGCACACTGACTTCAATAACATCTTCACGTAAATTTTCAACGTTATAAAGTCCTATTTCTTTTGATGGAATTGGATAGACAAAATAATCATTTATTTCATTAAAGATGTTGCCTTTTAAATATATATTATCACATCCCAGTAAAAGTAAGGGGAAAAAAGTTAAATTTTTTGTTAAGATTTTTTATATAAAACTTACAATTTAAAATTATTTTTTGATAAAATTTCACACTTGCTTTCCTTTTTAATATTTTTAACACTTTTTGAATGAAAAAGTATGAGTTTTGGACGAAGACAGATGATTTCACTGCATCATTATTGCGCATTTATCAGCGCTGCAAAGAGTGCTTCAATCATAACATATTTAACACATTTTGAATGATGATAAATAGGCTAACCAAAAAACAGCAAATGCTTTTTTGTTATTTCAAAGAATAAACCGATTTGGATTAAACACAGTCTGATAACGAAAAACCACAAATATTAAAATACATTTGTTTTAACTTTTTTGCATATTTTTTCATTTATTGGTATGTTTTTTATCTCATTTTTACATTTTCTTCTCTTTCTTACAACTTTTTTCTTGTAATTTATCTAGATTATTATTTTTTTTTAAATCAAAAAAATGTTGCTAAAATTTTTACAAATACATATGTATTTCAAAAAAATGTTTGCAGATTTTAAAATATTTTTCAGTATTTTTAAAAACAATTTTTGACTACACAATTTCCACTTTAATTTCAAATAATACAAATTATATTACGAAAAACTTACAATCATATTTTAGAAACTTAAATTATATTTATAAAATTTCCAATTTTATTTCAAAAATTTCCAATTATTTTTCAGAAATTTTCATTTATAACTCAAAAATTTACAATTATATTTCAAAAATTTTCCAATTATATTTCCTAAATTTCTATTTCAGAAACTTCCACTTATATTTCAGAAATTTCCATTTATATAAAAAAAATTTCCAATTGTATTTAAGAAATTTACATTTGTATTTCCAAAATTTTCTAAATACTTTTCAGAAAATTCCATTTGTATTTTAAAAATTTCCATTTTGATTTCAAAATTTTCAAATTTTTTTTGCTATTAGGAAAATTCCATTTAAATTTTAAAAAAATTCCATGTGTATTTTAGAAATTTCCAATTGTGTTTCAAAAATTTCTATTTCAAAATTTTCTAAACTCTTTCCAGAAAATTCATTTACATTTCCAAATAAATAATTTAGAAAATTTAAAATACAAATGTAAATTTCTTAAATACAGTTGGAAATTTCAGAAACATTAATTGATGTTTCTGAAATATAAATAAAAATTTCGGAAATATAAATTGAATTTTTTGAAATACAAATGGAATTTTCTGATATATAAATAGAAATTTCTGAAATATAAATGGATATTTCTGAAATATAATTTGTATTTTCTGAAATAAAAGTGGAAATGGTATAATTTAGAACTTTGAACTTTTTTATACCCTCCAACTACAGTATGGGGGTATACTCACTTTGTCATTCCGTGTGTAACGCATCGAAATATCGGTCGGGGACCCCATAAAGTATATATATTATTGATCAGTGATCGATTCTAAGACATTCTAGCGATGTCCGTCCGTCCGACCGTCCGTCCGACCGTCCGTCCGTCCGTCCGTCTGTCCGTCCGACCGTCCGTCCGTCTGTCCGTCCGACCGTCCGTCCGTCCGTCCGTCTGTCCGTCCGTCCGTCTGTAGTTAACACGATGCAGTCCAAAATAAAAGAGCTAGGAACCTCAAGTTTGGCACAAATATGTCTTATGTTCCTAGGCAGGTTAAGTTCGGAAATTGGCCAAATCGGACCAGGGGGAAAAAAGTTCCCCCTTGAAGAACTAAACCAACCTCTAAAAAATACACGTTTTTACATGTTTTTTTTGTATTTTTGTTAAATAAATGAAACATTTGGTATATTTATCCCCCAAAAAAAAAGAAACGCCTCTGTCAATTTTTTTTTTTTTACATTTTGGAGGGTATAAAAGATTCGGCACAGCCGAATTTAACACTCTCACTTGTTTGACATAAAAATGTTTAATTTTTTTTTTCAATTTGTATTTCAGAAATAGTCAATTGTATTTCAGAAACAGTTAATTGTATTCTAGATTTTCAAATTGTGTTCCAGAAAGAGTCAATTGTATAATAAGTAAGATACATGAATTCACTGCATCTTTATTCTTCTTAAATCAGCACTTAAAAGATACATGAATTCACTGCATCTTTATTCTGCTTAAATCAGCTCTGAAAAGATACATGAATTCACTGCATCTTTATAGCGCTTAATCAGCGCTATAAAAGTATGCTTTAATCAGCGCTCTGAAGAGACGTGATTTCAGTGCATCTTAAGAGCGCTTTTTCTGTGTATCCAACTAGCGCTCTAAAGTGGGACATCGCCTTAGAGAATCATGCATGAATTCAGCACGTTTAGAAGCGCTACTTGACTCGGGATTCCTTTCCAAAAGCTGCTGCCAGTTCAGCAAAATTTCTGCTGGGATGTGTGTTTAGATCGATTTGTACTAAAAATTTGGTTTACTATCATAATATTTCCATTACTAAGTAGAATTGCGTTATCAGGATGGGATGCAGTAATTTTAAAACCATGAATATTAATAAAAGAAAACACAACTTTTGTTTCAGTGTATTTCATTACTTTGCCAAGAGAACACTTTTTGTTTTTAAAGAGAGGATATACCAATGGAGCTTTATTTGGAGAGTTAACGGTATGAAAAACATGCAATTTTCGTTGAATTTCAGCAATAGGATTGTTCCAAGAGTTAACAATCGCTGGAAAATATCTTTAATTTTTGTGTTTAAGCTCTTTATAAGTGCTTTACTTTTGGGTTTTAAAGCGCTTTCATGACTTTTAACAAAACGTTCTGAAAGCACTTTTTTAAAACGCTTTTAAAACGCTTTAAACCTAGCGTAGATCGATGTTATCATTCGGATCATCTGAAAGCGCTTTCAAGATGGTAAATGGAACGCTTGTAGAACCGTTTACAACGCTTTCACAGCGCTTTTGCGATTGTATTTTTCTGACTGGGTATTTTAAATTTTAAAAATTTATTTTGAAAATAAGAAAAAATATTTTTTTTCTTTTAATTTTTTTTTACAGATTGTCTTAATATCTAAATAAATCTTGCTTATATAAAGTTTGAAATGGTACTATTTAAACCCGGAGTAAATTTTTGGTTTTTAAAAAGTTTTTCCTATGAAAACAAGATTTTTATGGCACACATTTTATTTTTTAGTGCATATTTTGAATTTTTTAGCGCATATTTTAAGCGCATATTTTCGATTTTTTAGTGCATGAAAATCTCATCCCTAGTAATGACGAAGGAGAGAACTTTCATGCAAATGCATGTTTTTTCCCTTTGGTCATAGAACAGCATAAACAAAATATCTTTTCGAATCAAAGAATTTGCTTTAAAATGGCATCTATTCGTTAGTGCATATTTTTGCATATTTTGCCTAAAATGCATATTTTTGCACATTTTGCTATTATGTCGCTATAAATGCATATTTTCAGGTCATATTTTGTACAAATTTTAGTTTTTTTATCTATTTTTTAGTATTTTTAGCCATTTTTAAAATTTTTTTATGATATTTTTTTTTTTTTCATTAAATCAATTATTAAATTTTTTAAGACAATTTTTATTTTTTTAATAACATTTTATACACACTGTAAGAATATCTTATTGTCTTGAATTTCTCATGGGAAAGTCTTTGTGAAATTCTTAGTTTATTGATTTGTTAAATTATGTACGTTAATTGAGATTTGTTACTCATTTATGATCCTTTGATTTATTTTGTTTAATTATTGTATAATGTAAGATATCTTTTTATTATAATTCTATGTAAAAAACTATTTGTATTATATGAATATTTGTCATGGCCATGTCATTCGTGGAATGGGCCACATAAAAAAAAAAAAAAAAAATCAAGTGGATATTTGGATTTTTAGTACATATTTCAAGACTTTTTAGTGCATATTTTAGGCGCCTAAAACATAGTTTTTTAGTGCATGAAGGCCTGTCCCTGGTAATGAGATATAATAAATAATTAAAAATGTTCTTTGTTTACAAAAAATTGCTGATCAAAAGAATACGAGGTCACAAAAATGCATATTTTTTTACTGTATTTAAAAAATTTAGATTTTTGTTTGGGTCGTTAGAAAAATGAGTTGATAACTAAATTTAAACTATTGTACTATTTTTTAAATTTTAAATATTTGAAATTGCAAAAAACCAACTTAGAAATATTTTCTAAAAGTTTTCTAAAAAACGTCTACTTATAGTTTCATTTTCCATCGCGACCCTCGTATCTCATGAGCGTCCAACCTGAATCAAATTACGTCGTGTAAGGCGTAACGCCCAATAATTTTTCGTTTATAGAATTTAAATGTGAGGTACCTAAATCAAACGGAAGTAAAAATTTCAAATTTGATATGTTTGTTTTTGTTTTTTTTTACGTCTTGCGCGACGTAATTAATTCTGGTTCGACCCTTAAATATTTGCTCAATCTGGACGCTATCAAGCTTAAATTGAAGCTTGATAAATTTCCTATTGAGCATTTTTTTAATGATAGTCGATTGGAAATAATAAGGCTTTATTTACGAATTACATCTACTTTAGACCTGTACACTTTCTTTTGACGATCACTGTATATTTATTGACCTTAAACCAATAAAGCATCCTTTTTTATTCTTTAACTCAAATAAAAGTCTAACTCAGCAGGGTGTGGCGCCGATAACAAAAGTTTATATTGCTTGCCAAAAAAAAACATCTGAGCATTTTGAAGAACAGAAAATAAACACAAGACTACATTAAAAAAGTTATCATTATCATTTTGGTTTACATTTGAGTTGTGAAACTCCTTCTCTGACACCATCCATGTCTTTCACGTATTAGTTTAATTTTGCGTTTTTTAATTCATTTCAATATTTTTTTCTTCTTAATCTCTAACATTTTTTTGGGGTGTTATTTATTAATAAAAAAAAATAAAAAAAGGATGTGCGTTTTTAAGATTTTAATAACACGCAAAAGCTTTTATACAATTTAAAACCACCTTTAATTTTTTTTTTTTTTTTAGAAAGATTTCGAAAATGGATTAAAAACCAAATGAATGAAATTCATTTTGTTTGTATATTTTTAGCGGTTATATCATGATTCAAGAAATATTAAAAGTGTAAATGATCTTTTGTTAAAAGTGTTGAATTATTGAAGTTTTTGTGGTTATTTTGGAATAATTCTTGATGTTTTTTAATTTTTGGTTTTTTTGAAAAGGGTGTTAATGTACAAACGCTTTATCTTAACACGTAATATTAATGGAAGAAAAAAAAAAAGAAATTTAAAATTAAAAACAAAAAAAACAAGAGGCGTTAAAGAACATTTAAAGATAAAATATAATTAATTTTTTAGATTTTTTATTATGAGAAATAAACAAGATTTTTAATTTTTTTTTGGGGAGGAAGTTAATAACACGCAGGGACATCTTATAGCATTTTTAATCTGAGAAATTTGGAAATTTTTCTTAAAGAAAAATGTTTCCGAATATGAAAGTTTTTCTATAGGAAAATGTCTCAGAAATTAAAACCTTGAATTTAAGTTTGTGTCTTAAGTCTTTTGTTTTTCCTGGTTTTTTTCTTATACAGAAAAATGTTACAGAATCTAACAAAATACCTCAGAATCTAAAGATTTTTCCTTACCGAAAAAATATCTCAGAATTTTAAGATTTTTTTTTACGTAAAAATGTCTTAGAATCATAGAATTTTTTATACGGAAAAATGTCTCTGAATCTGTAAATTTTTATACCCTACACCACTCTGTGATACAGGGTATAATGAGTTTGTGCTAATGTTTGTAACTACCCGAAATATTGGTCCTAGACCTACCTTCAAATATACCGATCGACTCAGAATTACTTTTTGAGTCGATTTAGCGATGTCCGTCCGTCCGTCCATCTGTCGGTTTAAGCACGATACAGGTTTCAATTTTCAATCAATTGACTTGAAATTTGAAACTTAAGCATCTTTTGGCCCAAGGACGAAGCCTATTGAAATTGTAGAAAATCGGTCAATGTAAAGACCTAGCCCCCATACAAACGCCCCCTTTGGATTCGTCTTAAATGACTCTAATAACCGTATTATAATAGTTATCGCTTTGAAATTCAGCAGGTAATCAAATTTTGTATGCACAAATCACCATTCCAAATTTCAAAGGAATCGGTTTAGTCCTTCTGCTAGCCCCCATACAAACCACCCTCCCGATATTCACATAATTCCCTCAAAATTCATAAAAATGGAAATATTTGATAAAAATTTTATTTTTAGGTGTTAAACGTGAACTTTAGTAACCTTATCAAATCGGAATATAATTGGACCATTTTTGGACTTAGTCCCTTATATACAAATTTCGACCGATATTCAGATAAATTGGTCTTTTGACAAAAAAATAAACCAATTCCACTAAAATTTGATTTGTGTGTGTTTTCTACACTAAATAAAGATCTATCAAAAGACAGATACAATCGGTCCATGTTTGGACTTGGGACCCATTTTCCGGAAAACACTGGTGTAGGGTATCATACGGTCGGCCTTGACCGACTATAACTTTCTTACTTGTTTTATTTGTAAAAATGTCACCGAATCTGATAATTTTTTATACGTCTCTGAATATGAAAATTTTTCTATATTAAAAAATTTCTCAGAATCTGAGAATTTTTCTATACGAAAAAAATGTCTTAGAATTTTTTCAGAATCTTAGATTTTTTCTTTATGGAAAAATGTCTTAGAACTTTTTCAGAATCTGAGAATTTTTCTTTATGGAAAAATATCTTAGAATCTAAGCATTTTTCTATATGGAAAATCTAAGAATTTTTTACACGGAAAACTGTCTTAGAATCTGTAAATTTTTCTATTTGGAAAAATGTCTCCGAATCTGATAATTTTTTTTGTACGAATTATGTCTCAAAATCAGCAAATTTTTCTATTCGGAAAATGTTTCAGATTCTGTCTTAGAAATCTGAGAATATTTATTTTTACAGAAATTCAAGAATATTTAATTTTCAGAAATCTGAGAATCTTTCTAAGATTTTTCTATACCGAAAAATGTCTCAGAAATCTGAGAATTTTTTTATACGAAAAAATGTCTCAGAAATCTAAGAATTTTTTATACGTCTCAGAAATCTGAGAATTTTCTTATACGAAAAAATGTCTCACAAATCTGAAAAATTTTTTACAGAAAAATGTCTCAGAATTCTGAGAGTTATTTATTCTCAGAAATCTGAAAATTTTTCTATATGTAAAAATGTCTCAGATTCTGTCTCAAAAATTTGAGAATTTTTTATTCTTAGAAATCTGAGAATTTTTCTAAATAAAAAAAAAAACCCACAAAATCTGAGAAATTTTCTATACAAAAAAATTTTTAATCTGAAATTTTTTCTTTACAGAAAAATGTCTCAGAAAGCTAAGAAGTTTCTAAAAATGAAAAAAATGTCTTAGAATCTGAAAATTTTTCTATAAGAAAAAATGTTTAACAAATCTTTTTCTATAAGAAAATATGTCTCAGAAACCAAAAAATTTTCTTTGCATAAAAATGTTTCAGAAATTTGTAAAATTTTCAATGCAGAAAATAACTTCGAAATCGGAGAATATATGCTAAAATGTTTCAGGATTCTTAAAACTTTTTATTTTCACAAATCTAAGAGTTTTTCTATAAAAAAAAAATCTTTCAGAATCTGCTTCAGATATCTGAAAATTTTTCATCCTCAGAAATCTTAGAGTTTTTCTATACGGAAAAATGTCCATTTTCTACAAAAAAAATGTCTCAGAAATCTGCGAATTTTCTTTATGGAAAAATGTATCAGAAATCTGTAATATTTTCTGTAAGGAAAATAACTCAAAAATCTAGGAATTTTTCTATACGGAAAAATGTTTTTGAGTTCTATACTAAGAAAAGTCCACAAATCTGAGAACTTTTATATACAAAAAAATCTTCTCTATACGAAAAAGTATTCCAGAAAGCTAAAAATTTTTCTATTCGAAAAAATGTATCAGAAATCTAAGAACTTTTCTATACGAAAAAAGTTGTATTCACAATGACGGAGTACTCTTTGCCAGAGAGTTGATTTGTTCCTTTCTCTTTCGCACTTACGCAATTTTTGTATGATGTCGTCTCTACTTTAAGAGATGGTACTCTGTAGAACAGAGTACTCCGACATTGTGTCGAAACCTTAAATGTCTCAGATTTTGTAAATTTTTCTATACGGAAAAATATCTCTTATAATTTTTCTAAAAAAATATGTCTACAATATAAAATTTAATTTTATATAACACTGTGCTACAGTGAAAAAATATTTCTGATGTGACATGGTATAGGTTGTTGGTTTTGTCGAGTAGATTACAAAATGCCCATTAAACTTGCCAGACACCCTCAAATTTTTGAGTTATTGTCAAAAAACGTTTTTTTTTGGGACTTTGCTCACTAAACCTTGTGAAATTCAGAAAATTTTTAACCGATTTTAAATTTTTTTACTGTTTTAGATAGAAGAAGGATAGGACTTTCCATGTGTGTGAATTGGTCTACACATATAAGAAAGATATCTATTGATTTTTTCTATAATATCTAATTTTTTTGTTATTTTTTGAAAAATTTTCGAGTTTATCTATATTTTTCTGCTATAGTTCGTTTAACAACCTTTATATTTATAAGCGTTTTTTTAATGATAATTTAATTCTAAATACGATAAGCTTTATCCTGAAAAAATCGGATAATAATTGACAGAGTTGTGATAATTTTTCTAAAAAAGAAAATTACGATTTTGCAGGAAATCGCCGTTCAGATAACCCAGGCAAAAAAAATAAATTTATCATAAATGGTCATGTACAATATTTTTAAAGGTTTTTGGCGCGCTGAATCCGAATCTGGCCTTTAAATTGCTCTTTTGCGACAGGTTTTTGAGATATTCAATATAAATTGATATATAACAAACTTAATAAGATAGCGCAATTTCAAGGTCAAATTCAAATTCAGGGGGCCAAAAACCTTTAAAATAATGATACGCGACCTCTCAGCATGTTCGTTTATTTTTTATTTTTTTTGCCTGGGTTGTCTGAACGGCAATTTTGTGCAAATTCTTAATTTTCTTTTTTAGAAAAATTATCACAACTCTGTCAATTGTTTTTCGATTTTTTCGGCATAGAGCTCATCGTATTCACAATTAAATTTTCTTTAAGAATACGTTTATGAATATAAATATTGTTGAACGAACTATAGTAGAAAAAAATCGATAAACTCAAAAAATTTTCAAAAAATATCAAAAAAATTAGATATTGTTAAAAAAAACAATAGATATCTTTCTAATATGTACACTCAAAATAAATTCTCTGTCCAATCAGCAGAAAAATCTGCTGAAAATACACCCATTTTGAGCCATATGAGAAATCTGCTGATTTTAGCAGACACGGTTTGCTAAATATCTGTCATAAGAGGTGAATAAATATAACAAAAAAAAAAAAAACATACGCCGCCAGCCAGCATCGAACTTGCCACCTTCCGATTTGAAAGTACACTTCTTAACCACTACGCTACGGAAGCTTATACTTTTACCTGGCGTTTTAGCTATAAAACATGTGTGTTGTTCGACAGCAGAGAAATCTGATTTTAGCAGAAATATCTGCTGATTTTAGCAGAAAAATCTGCTGATTTTAGCAGAACAATCTGCTGATTTCAGCAGAATAATCTGCTGATTTCAGCAGAACAATCTGCTGACAATCTGTTCTGCTTTTTTTTTATATAAAAAAATTTCTTGAAAAAATAATGAAGTTCAGCAAACAAAATCAGTATAAACATAGTAAAATGTCTGTTATTTTCTTAAACTGAATGACAGAGATTTTAGTAAAAATGTCCTTCTCAGCAGAACAATCTGCTAAAAGATTGCTAATTCAAATTGAAAGTCGTTTTACAGATTTTTTGACAGAGTTTTTCTTTTGAGTGTATGAACCACTTCACACACATACAAAGCCCTATCCTTCTTCTATCCAAAACAGTTAAAAAATTGAAAATCGGTTGAAAACTTTTTAAGTAACACGTGGTTTAGTGAGAAAAGTCCCAAAAAAAGTTTTTTGCCAATAACTTTAAAATTTGAGGGTGTCTGGCAAGTTTGATGGGCACTTTTGTGATCTTTTCGACGAGACCTACAACCTTAACTACCTCATTTCAAAAGTATAATCGATTTTGTGTTTTTTGTAGCACAGTGTAATCTGCGAATTTTTCTATACGGAAAACATTAACACTTAATATTTAACACTTTTAATTAAACATTAAACATTCACATAAATCTGGGAATTTTTCTATACGGCAAATATTCCAGAATCTGTAAATTTTTCTATTCTGAAAAATGCTTCAAAATCTCAAAATTTCTATGTTTGAAAAAATGTATCAGAATCTGAGGATTTTTCTATACGATAAATGTCTTATAATCTAATTTTTTTAGAAAAAATTTCTAAAGTCTCATAATTTTCTATACGAAAAATGTCTCGGAGAATTTTTCTTCACTGAAAAATTTCTCAGAATCTATAATTTTCAGTCACTTATTGAAACAGCTGTTTTAATAAAGTTTGTGTCTTAAGTCTTTTGTTTAAGCAATTAAGTATATTCAGACAATTATGTAAAAATGTCATCAAATTTTAATTTTAAAAAATTTGTAAAACCATACAAGTAAATAAATCATTTTCTATAGAATTCTAGACAAACATTAAAATATTCTTCTAAAATTTTTAAGTTGCTAAAAAAAAGCCAAATTCTTAAAACTGATCATTTTTGTTTGTTTGTTCATTCTTCAAACCTAATATGGTCAATGAGTAGGTTGTATAATTTTCTTTAAATTGTTTACTCACAACAGCAACAACAAACACGCCAACTGCAAAAATTTTACAACAAAAAATTAATGATCATCCTATACAATTCTTATAAAAATGATTCCTATTACAATGGCGCCTAAAAGTCTGAAGAACACCTGCATCATTTTATTTAACAACACAACCAAAATAAAAAAAATATTTATAAACACCACGCAAAATACAGCGCAAATAACATCAACAACAACCCACAATGGCGCTGTAAATTCTAGACAAAAAAAAATACACAAAACTTCGTTCGATTGCCTTGTATAACTTTAGCAACTTAAATAAACGTGATTACTTGGATTTTTTTCTGTATTCTTCTTCCTTCATCATCAATGTTTATTTGTTTGTCTGTCTGTCCATTTGTTTGTCTGCTTAAATTGCACTACAATATAACAAGAACAACACACCATCAACACATTATAAACTTAAATATTGTCTGCATATATTGAAAATATTGTCTACGTTCTTACTCACGGAAGACTTGAGAACTTTTGTGCTATACTTGCGTTTAATAGAGTTTCTAGTTAACTCCCTTACCTATTGGCTTCCAAAAAAAAAGATTGCATTTATTCTAAAAAGTATTCAAGAACGTGGGTTTTTAAAAATATATTACAGACGTATTAAAGAGACGACTTTTATCAATAATAAAAGTATTAAAAATTAAAAAAAAAACAGTAGACGACTACATAAAGTTTGGTTCTTAAGTCTTTTGTTTTTGCCCATTAATTCTAACACTATGACAAATTTTTCTAAAAGATAAATTATTAAACTCTTAATTTTGATACATTTTCTTTTACATTAAAAAAAATATTTGTGTAACTTAACATTCTGGAAAACTGAAACATTCTTCAAATCGAATTATGAGGCATTTTTCCAACAGAAAAATAACACTGTGCTACAAAAACCACAAAATCGAATATACTTTTGAAATGAGGTAGTTAGAAATGTAGGTCTCGTAGAGAAGATCACAAAAATGCCCATCAAACTTGCCAGACACTCTCAAATTTTAAAGTTATTGTCAAAAAACGTTTTTTTGGGACTTCTCACTAAACCACGTGTAATTTTAAAAGTTTTCAACCGATTTTCAATTTTTTAACTGTTTTGGATAGAAGAAATATAGGGATTTTTATGTGTGTGAATTGGTCTATACATTTAAGAAAGATATGTATTGATTTTTTAACAATATCTAATTTTTTTGTTATTTTTTGAAAATTTTTTGAGTTTATCGATTTTTTTCTGCTGTAGTTCGTTCAACAATATTTATATTTATAAACATATTCTTAAAGAAAATTTAATTGTGAATACGATGAGCTTTATGCCGAAAACATCGAATAACAATTGACAGAGTTGTGATAATTTTTCTAAAAAATAAAGTTAAGATTTTGCATGAAATTGTCGTTCGGACAACCCAGGCAAAAAAAAAATAAACGAACATTCTAAGAGGTCGCGTATCATTATTTTAAAGGTTTTTGGCCCCCTGAATTCGAATTTGACCTTGAAATTGCGCTATATTTAATCAATTTATGTTTAATATCTCAAAAACCTGACGCGATAGAGCAATTTAAAGGCCAAATTCGGATTCAGTGCACCAAAAATCTTTAAAAATATTGTACATAACCTCTTATGATAAATTTATTTTTTTTGCCTCGGTTGTCTGAACGGCGATTTCAAGCAAAATCTTAATTTTCTTTTTTAGAAAAATTATCACAACTCTGTCAATTCTTACCTGATTTTTACAGGATAAAGCTCATCGAATTCAAAAAAAAAAATTCTTTAAAAATATGTTTATAAATATAAGGGGTGGTTAAACGAACTATAGCAGAAAAAAATCGATAAACTCGCAAAATTTTCAAAAAATAACAAAAAAAATTAGATATTATAGAAAAAATCAATAGATATCTTTCTTATATGTGTAGACCAATTCACACACATGGAAAGCCCTATCCTTTTTCTATCCAAAACAGTTTAAAAATTTAAAATCGGTTGAAAATTTTCTGAATTACACAAGGTTTAGTGAGCAAAGTCCCAAAAAAACGTTTTTTTAACAATAACTCTAAAATTTGAGGGTGTCTGGCAAGTTAAATGGGCATTTTTGTGATCTACTCGACAAACCCAACAATCTACACTGATTTCTCTTAGTATCGGGGTCGGCACAGTCGCCTTTAGGATCAATATTAACACAAAATAATATTCGGTGTTGGGAAATGTCTTTGATTTCATTTTTTTTTTTTTTAACTTCAAAATTTGGAAAGCTCCAATATTTTGTTGTGTTAATATTGGTCCAAAAAGGCAAATATTCCGACTACGACGCTAAGCGAAATCAAAAAAAAAAGCAAATCGATACCCTACACTCAAAATAAGTTTTCTGTCCAATCAGTAGAAAAATCTGCTGAAAATACACCCATTTGAGCCATATGAGAAAGCTGGTGATTTTAGTAGACACAGTTTGCTGAAAATCGGTCATGATTATCTAGGTGAAATAAACAGAGAAATTTGTCAAAAGCTTTAATGAAACTTGTCATGAAAACTTAACATTTTTTTTTTAAATAAACATTAAAAAAAATAAAAAATAAAATTCTCTAAAATTAGCAATATAACACTGTGCTACAGTGAAAAAATACTTCTGATGTGACATAGTATAGGTTGTTGGTCTTGTCGAGTAGATCACAAAAATGCCCATTAAAGTTGCCAGACACCCTCAAATTTTAGAGTTATTGTCAAAAAACGTTTTTTTGGGACTTTTCTCACTAAACCTTTCGTAATTCAGAAAATTTTCAACCGATTTAAAATTTTTTAACTGTTTTTGATAGAAGAAGGATGGGGCTTTCCATGTGTGTGAATTGGTCTACTCATATAAGAAAGATATTTATTGATTTTTTCTATAAAATCTAATTTTTTTGTTATTTTTTGAAAATTTTTCGAGTTTATCGATTTTTTTCTGCTATAGTTCGTTTAACAACATTTATATTTATAAACGTATTTTTAAAGAAAATTTGATTTTGAATACGATAAGCTTTATCCTGAAGAAATCGGATAACAATTGACAGAGTTGTGATAATTTTTCTAAAAAAGAAAACTAAGATTTTGCAGGAAATCGCCGTTCAGATATCCTAGGCAAAAAAAATAATTTTATCATAAGAGGTCATGTACAATATTTTTAAAGGTTTTTGGTGCTCTGAATCAGAATCTGGCCTTTAAATTGCTCTATCTCGTCAGGTTTTTGAGATATTTAACATAAACTGATATATCAAAAACTTAATAAGATAGCGCAATTTCAAGGTCAAATTCGAATTCAGGAGGCCAAAAACCTTTAAAATAATGATACGCGACCTCTTAGTATGTTCTTTTATTTTTTTGCCTGGGTTATCCGAACGGCAATTTCAAGCAAAATCTTAATTTTCTTTTTTAGGAAAATTATCACAACTCTGTCAATTGTTATCCGAATTTTTCGACATAAAGCTCATCGTATTCACAATTAAATTTTCTTTAAGAATGCGTTTATAAATATAAATGTTGTTAAACGAAATACAACAGAAAAAAATCGATAAACTCAAAAAATTTTCAAAAAATAACAAAAAATTAGATATTGTTGAAAAAATCAATACATATATTTTTTATATGTATAGACCAATTCACACACATGAAAAGCCCTATCCTTCTTCTATCCAAAACAGTTGAAAAATTGAAAATCGGTTGAAAAATGTTTAAGTTACACGTGGTTTAGTGAGAAAAGTCCCAAAAAATCGTTTTTTGACAATAACTTTAAAATTTGAGGGTGTCTGGCAAGTTGTGATCTTTTCGACGAGACCTACAACCTTAACTACCTCATTTTAAAAGTATATTTGATTTTGTGTTTTTGTAGCACAGTGTAATCAACGGATTTTTTTTTTAGTTTTGTCAATTATTAGTCTCAATCGTTTTACTTGTAAAGGAAACGAAAAAAAAAATTAACACTTTAAAAAAAAAGCTTGAAAGGGTTTTCTTGAAAAAAGAATGACAGCAAACAATTTATGTAAAATTACAAAATAATCTGCTGAAAATATGTTCAAAAATATTTAACAAAAATATCTCTGTACAATTAGAAAATAATCTGATACAAATATGTTCAAAAATATTTTGAAATTCAGCAAGCAGAATCCGTAAAAACGCAATAAAATTTCTGTTAAAAATAAATGACAGTGATTTAGTAAAAATATTCATTTTAGCAGAAAAATCTGCTGAAAATTTGCTAAATCAAATTGAAAGTCCTGATTAATTTTTATTAAAAAATAAAAATTGCTTTATTCGACCTTTAAAATATTATATTTTAAGGATGTTTATTCTGGCTCGAGGTCATTATTTTCTTTACTAATTAAAACCATGATATTCTCATAGCATAATTTTCAAGAAAATTATTTGTTTGTTTTTAATTTATTTATGTTGGTCATTTTTGCCAGTCGTTAAAAGACGTTTTACAGATTTTTTGGCAGAGTTTTTCTTTTAAGTGTAGTAAACATATTTTCGACAAAAAAATTTCTGATTTTTATACATACATACATATTTCTGTATAAAAAAAATAAGAAAGATGTATTTTAAATTTAAATTGACTTATAGCTGGAGTTTTTTGATTAAGTTTATTAATTACACAGTGCAACACCCAAAATCGGAATGGGATGAAACCAAAAGCAAATGAAAGTTGACATATTCCATAACAAACCCCTCAAGGCTCTTTTATAGTTCAGAGCTAGATTTTTTTTACACGCATTTGAAGTTAGTGAACTTTTATTATAATTATAATAATAAATGCTTGAAAACTGTATTAGTGGCGTATGATTAATATTGTAATTGCCTTTGAATAACAATCATACGCAACGGTGCCCAGTGGTTTATTTTAATAATTGCCTTTAAATAACAATCATACGCAACAGTGTACAGTGGTTTATTTTAATAATTTGGCTATTCCGTGAATAGATACTGTACCGATTGCAGCAAAATTCATACCAGTTATTGCTAAAGTAATTTTGAGCTTAAGTTATGATACTGGACCCTACATGTCCAATAAGGGCACTACCGGAGGCCCTTATAGTAGGATATGTTTAGTACACAAAAACTTAAAATGCTTTAAAATCACCAACTTTAAATGCGTGTAAAAAAAACTAGCTCTGACCTAAAAAAAGCGTTGAGGGTTTTGTTATGAAAACGTCAGCTTTCATTTACTTTTGGTGTGATACGATTTTGTATCACTGTGTTATCAAATAGTCATTTGTGAAAAAAAATTACGTGCAAATTTTTTCTTTAATTATTTAAATTTTTAATCTGTAATATTTTTTCATATAAAAAAGTTCTAATATTCTGAATATTTTTCCATATCGAAACCTTTTTATTTTTTAACCCATTTTGATCCTCTGTTCGATTTTTCGAACAGTAGAGAACACCTTTTTCAAAAAAATATTTATGTATGAAAGAGCTGGAATTTCGGGTAAATGTGTGTTAAGTCTCATCTTTCTGCGCTTGACCACCGCAATTCATGTGTCCATTAAATGCAATGCAAATCGGCATAGAAATTGTTTCAAGCAAAACCGAAAATTTATCATTTTTCGATTTTCGGCTTTTAATTTTTTTGACTAATTTAAAATTTTTCTAGATTTAATTTATTATCAAATTCCCATAATTTGATATATTTTGAAACTATTGACTTTGAAAATAATGAAATAAATTAATAAAATAGCAAATAAATCCAAATATTAAAATTGCATAAAAAGTTGGAATACAGGCTTTTCTGGGAAAACGGCACATTGACATTTTTTTTATATGATTTTTGAGATCAGCGGGTGCTAATTACCTTAAAAAAGTACCTTTTTCCAAAAAAGAAAAATAAAATTGAATCTTGGTCCAAAATGGGTTAAGGCATTTTTTGTATAAGTTCGAAAAATGAGAAATTTTTATACATTTTTTATAAATTGTAAAAACAAATTCTCAGATCCTGATAAATTATTCATTCAATAAAGCAAAATTCTCATATTCTGTGAAGTTTTTTCGTATAAAAAACTTCTCTCTGGGACATCTTTTTGTATAAAATATTCTCAGATTGTGAGACATTTTTCCGTATAAAAAAATCTCAAGTTCTAAGAAATTTTTGGGGAAAAATGGCCCAATTATAATTAGATTTGATAAGGTTACCAAAGTATACGTTTAAAACCTACAAACAAAATTTGAATCAAAAAATTATTTTTTTTATAAATTTTGAAAGATTTTTGTGAATATCGGGAGGGGGTTTGTATGGGGGTTACTAGTTCAACTAATCCGATTTCTTTAAAATTTGAAAAGATGATCTGTGACTACAAAATACGGTTAATATGGTAATTTAAGCCAAATCTAAAGGGGACGTTTATATGGGATCTAGGTAGTGTTTGGGAATTCCCGGACTTATCAATTTCCCGGGAAACGGGAAAAAAATAATTTATTTCCCGGGATTCCCGGGAATCCCGGGAAATATTCTTATTAATATAAATCATAAAAAACATTAAAATTTTACCATCTTTCTATTAAAAACAGTTTTATTAGAGATAAACAATTAATTAAAACATAAAAAATCAAAAAATAAAAGTTAAAAATCGTGAAATACAATAAAACAAAACAAAAAAATAATACAACTTTTTTCCCCACAAAAAAAAAACGCAAAAAATAGCTAAAAATCGCAATAAAATTTAAAACTGCATTATTCGAGCAAAAACTACTAAAGTTGACAGCACTTTTAATATTTGTTCTGGAAATGTAAATTCTAGGTTCAAAATTTTTATATTTTTTTGACAGTCTTAGCAAAATTATCATTAACCGATGTAAATTTTTTGAATTTTTGAAGTTTTTTCATGATATTGTCATACTTTTTACACTTGGTCAGTTTTCCTATGAATATATATTAGCACTGTTCTTCCAAATAGAAAAAATACAAAAAACATCAAATGTAATTATACCTGTATGTAAAAAAGATATTAAAAATTAAATTAAAATAAACCTTTTTTATGTAAAATGGTCTATTTTATAAAATTCCCGGATTTCCCGGGAAAAATTAAAAAAATTCCCGGGAATTCCCGTCAGTCTTTTCCCGGGAATTCCCGGGAAATACGACCCGGGAATTCCCGGACCCCAAACACTAGATCTAGGTCAACACATGGACCGATTTTTTCTAATTTCAATAGGGTTCGTTCTTGGGCCAAATGAAGCTTAAGTTTAAAATGTCAGCCAAATATATTGAAAATGGACGACTCAAAAAGTAATTCTGAGTTGATCGCTATGCTTGAAGGTGGGTCAAGGACCAATATTTTGGGAAGTTACAAACATCAGCACAAACTCATTATACCCTGTACCACGGAGTGGTGTAGGGTTTAAAAATTCACAGATTCTCAGATTCCGTATAGAAAAATTCTCAGATTCCGAGACATTTTTCAGTAAGGCAAAATTTTCAGATTCTGAGACATTTTTCTGAGACAATTCAGATTCTGAGACAGTTTTTCGTATAGAAAAACTCTCAGTTCAAGAGACATTTTTCTGAATAGAAAAATGCTCAGATCCTGAGAAAGAAATTCTAAGATTCTGAGACATTTTTCCAAATAGAAAAATCTTCAGATTTTGAGACGTTTTTCAGTATTTAAAAATTCATGGATTCTGAGACATTTTTCCGCATAAAAATGCTCAGATTTTAAGACAGTCCAGATTCAGATACAGTTTTTCGTAAAGAAAAATTCTTAGATTCTGAGACATTTTGCGTATAGAAAATTATCCGATCATGAGACATTTTTCCAAACTAAAAAATTCTCCGATTTTGAGAAATTTTGCCGTATAGAAAAATTCGAAGATTCTGAAACATTTTTACGTAATCAAAAAAAATAGAAAATTTCTTAGGTTCTAAGGCGTTTTTCTTTATAAAAAATTTTTGGTATAGAAAAATTCTAAGATTTCAGCGTAGAAAAATTCACAGACTCTTAACCTTTTTTTCCGTTTTGAATAATTTTAAGATTCCGATAGAAATATTCTAAAACTTTTTTTCAGTGTAGAAAAATTTTCAAATTCTGAAACTTGTTTCCTATTAAAAAGTTTTTGGATTCGGAGTTATTTTTCTGGATAGAAAAATTCTGAAATTCTGGGACAGTTTTCAGTATTCAAAAATTCTCTGATTCTGAGACATATTTTCGTATAAAAGCATTCGCAATTTCTGAGACATTTTGCCGAATAGAAAAGTTCTCAGATGCTGGAATTTTTTTCTGAGGGGAAAAATTCTCTGATTATGAGATATATTTAAAAAATTTTAAATTATAAAATATTTTTATGTATGGAAAAATTCAACATTTTTATACCCTACACCACTCTGTGGTACAGGGTATAATGAGTTTGTGCTGATGTTTGTAACTACCCGAAATATTGGTCCTAGACCTACCTTCAAGTATACCGATCGACTCAGAATCACTTTTTGAGTCGATTTAGCGATGTCCGTCCGTCCGCCTGTCCGTCCGTCCGTCCGTCTGTCCATCTATCGGTTTAAGCACGATACAAGTCGCAATTTTCAACCAATTGACTTGAAATTTGAAACTTAAGCATCTTTTGGCCCAAGGACGAAGCCTATTGAAATTGAAAAAAAATCGGTCCATGTTCAGACCTATCCCCCATAAAAACGCACCCTATGGATTAGGCTTAATTGACTCTAACAACTGTATTTTAATAGATATCGCATTGAAATTTTACAGGTAATCAAATTTTGTATGTACGAATCATCATTCCAAATTTCAAAGGATCGGGTCAGTCCTTCTGGTAGTCACCATACAAACCACCCTCCCGATATTCACATAATTCCCTCAAAATTCCTAAAAATGGCAATATTTGATAAAAATTTTGTTTTTAGGTGTTAAAGGTGAACTTTATTAACCAAATAAAATTGAAATATAATTGAACCATTTTTGGACTTAGTCCCCCATATCAAAATTTCGACCGATATTCAGTTAAATCGGTCTATTGGCTAAAAATAAACCAATTCCACTAAAATTTGATCTGTGTGTATTTTCTGCACTAAATAAAGATCTAACAAAAGATAAATCCAATCGGTCCATGTTTGGACTTGAGACCCATTTTCCGGAAAACACTAGTGTATCATATGGTCGGTCTTGACCGACTATAACTTTCTTACTTGTTTCTTTTAGAAAAATTAATTTTTCCGTATAGAAATATTCTCAGATTCGGAAATATTTTCCATAAAGAAAAATTCTCAGATTCAGAAATATTTTCCATACAGAAAAATTCTCAGATTCTGAGCAATTTTTCGTATAGAAAAAAATCTTTGTTTTTGAGACATTTTTCCGTATAGAAAAATTCTCAGATTCTTAGCCATTTTTGGTATACATTTTTTTTTTTTTTGATTTTTATGCCCTTTTTTAAACATTTCAGTTTTTTAAACATTTTTCCTTTAAAAAAATTCTCATATTGCAAATACTCATTTATAATACAAGTTTGTATCTTAAGTCTTCCGTTTTTTTTTTTTTCTTCTCTTTTTTTATTAAAAATCCTTTATTAAAAGTTTTAAAGATAATAAATCAATTAAGTGTTCTTTACAATTGACAAGAACAAGATCAATTTTTAACTGACAATGACAACAGAATATAAAATATAAAAAAATAAGTAAAAACTGAAGATGAACTAACAAGTTGCAACTTACAAGTACAAACAATCGGACTACATTGAATTATGTTATTAAATTGATACAATATCAATTTTTTTTTTTATAAATGACTTGTTAAGAACAACATTTGATATTCAAAAGAATACCGAATTATCAAAAAAATACAAGAATTTTTTTTATTTTTGTTTGTTAAAGACACATTTAATGACAGCTTACAGAAGTTAAAGATTCTTAAAGAGCAAAGAAAGCCGCCTTATATTTTTTTAATAATAACAATGAAACAAAGTTGCAAATTAAATATTTTTTTAATAAAGGGAGGAAGGTTTTTTTCAGAAATAAACCCAATTGTAAATTTTAATAATTGATTAAGAAATAAAAAACAATATCATCTGCATACAAAGTAAGCACAACATAAATTTTAATTATAATTTATTGTTGTATTTAACCGGAGTGACACCCACTGAGAAGTTTAACTTCTTTATTTTAACGGTTATTTTTTAGAAATTTTTTAAGAAAAACAATAACTTACAGATACATAAAAAATAAGTGCGTTTATTACCGAATTTCCTTGCATTTAATTTTTATGAATTTGAAGGTAAGTGCCTATTACATCCATTTAGAAAAATTTTCAGAATGTTAGACATTGATCAATATAGAAAAATTCTCGGATTGTGAGTCATTTTTCCGTATAGAAAAATTCTTAGATTCTTATATTTTTCCGTTTATATGAATTTTATGAATTTGAAGGTAAGTGCCTATTACATCCATTTAGAAAAATTTTCAGAATGTTAGACATTGATCAATATAGAAAAATTCTCGGATTGTGAGTCATTTTTCCGTATAGAAAAATTCCTAGATTCTTATATTTTTCCGTTTAGAAAAATTCTTAGATTGTTAAATTTTTTCGTACAGAAAAAATTCACAGAATCTGAAACATTTTTCCGTACAGAAAAATTCACACATTTTTCATTTAAAAACAAGTAAGAAAATTTTAGTCGGTCAAGACCGACTATATAATACCCTACACCAGAGTTTCCCGGAAAATGGGTCCCGGAATATGGGTCCCATGGACCGACTAGATCTATATTTTGTCAAATCTTTAATAAGTGTAAAAAACACTCACAAATCAAATTTGAGTGAAATAGGCTTCTATTTGTTGACAATAAACCGATTTAATTGAATATAGGGCGAAATTTTTGCATGGGGCCTAAGTCCAAAACTGGTCCGATGATAATCAGATTTTATAAGGTTATTAAAGTACGCGTTTAACATAAACAAACAAAATTTTAATTAAATATTTTCTATTTTCATGAAATTTGAGAAATTTATGTGAAAATCTGGAAGGTGGTTTGTATGGGGACTACAAGAAGAACTGGTCCGATTCTTTTTAAAATCGGAATGGTGATTTGTGAAGACAAAACACGCTAAATTTCGAAGAGATACCTATTATAATACGGTTATTAGAGTCATTTGAGCCAAATCTAAAGAGGACCTTTGTAAGGGGCTAGGTCTAAATATGGACCGATTTTCTCCAATTTCAATAGGCTTCGCCCTAGAGAAGCTTAAGTTTTAAATTTCAAGTCAATTGATTAAAAATTGCGACCTGTATCGTGTTTACACCGTTTACATGGACAGACAGACGGACAGACGGACGGACGGACGGACATCGCTAAATCGACTTAAAAAGTGATTCTGAGTCGATCGATATACTTATATGTGGGTCTAGGACCAATATTTCGGGTATTTACAAACATCAGCACAAACTCATTATACCCTGTACCACAGTGTGGTGTAGGGTATAACAAGTAAGAAAGTTATAGTCGGTCAAGACCGACCATATAATACCCTACGCCAGTGTTTTCCGAAAAATGGGTCCCAAGTCCAAACATGGACCGATTGGATCTATCTTTTGTTAGATCTTTATTGTATAAAACACACACAGACAAAATTTTAGTAGAATTGGCATATTTTTGATTCCTAATAGACCGATTTAACTTAATATCGGTCGAAATTTGTATAAAGGGGACCAAGTCCAAACATGATCTGAATATATTCAGATAAAAGTAAGTTACTAAAGTACACCTTTAGCACCTAAAAACAAAATTTTGATCAAATATTTCCAACTTTCATGAATTTTGAGAGATTTATGTCAATATCGGGAGGGTGGTTTGTATGGGGACTACAAGAGGAACTGGTCCGATTCCTTTAAAATTTGAAATGATAATTTGTGAATACAAAGAACGATTACCTACCAAATTTCGAAGGAATATTTGCTATAATACGATAATAAGAGTCACTTGAGTCAAATTATAGGGGACGTTTGTATGGGGGCTAGGTCTAAACATGGACAGATTTTTCCCAATTTCAATAGGCTTCATCCTTGGGGCAAAATAAGCTTAAGTTTCAAATTTCAGCCAAATCGGTTTATAATTGCGACCTGTATGGTGTTTACAACGTTTACATGGACGGACGGACAGACAGACGGACGGACATCGCTAAATCGACTCAAAAAGTTATTCTGAGTCGATCGGTATACTTAAAGGTGGGTCAAGGACCAATATTTCGAGTAGTTACAAACATCAGCACAAACTCATTATACCCTGTACCACAGAGTGGTGTAGGGTATAAAAATTCAAAGATTCAGAAACACTTTTCCGTATAGACAAAATTTTTAAGATTCTAAGACATTTTTTAGTATAGAAATATTTTCAGATTCTAATAAATTTTCCCATATAGAAATGTTCTTAGATTCTGTTATATTTTCCCGTAAAAATTCTCAGATTCTGAGATATTTTTTCCTATAGAAAAATTCTCAGATTCTGAGACATTTTTTAGCATAGAAAAATTCTCAGGTTCTGAGACATTTTTCCGTTAAAAGATATTCTTAAATTCTGAGACATTTTTCTGTATAGAAAAATTCTCAGATTCTGAGACATTTTTTCGTATAGAAAAAGTCTCAGAGTCTGAAACATTTTTCCGCGTAGAAAAATTCTCAGATTCAGAAAAAAAATTTCAAATTCTGAGACATTTTTCCTCAAGAAAATTTTGTGAGGTTCTGTGACATTTTTCCTTAAGAAAATTTCTGATATTCTGAGACCTTTTTCCAGTTAGAACAAGTAAGAAAGTTACAGTCGGTCAAGACCGACCATATGATACCCTACACCAGTGTTTTCCGGAAAATGGGTCCCAAGTCGGAACATGGACCGATTGTATCTGTCTTTTGTTAGATCTTTATTTAGTACAGAAAACACACACAGATCAAATTTTAGTGGAATTGGTTTATTTGTTTGTCAATAAACCAATTTAAGTGAATATCGGTCGAAATTTTTACATGGGGGACTAAGTCCAAAAATGGTCCAATTATATTCCAATTTGATTAGGTTACTGAAGTACACGTTTAACACATAAAAATAAAATTTTTATAAAATATTTCCATTTTTATGAATTTTGAGGGAATTATGTGAATATCTGGAAGGTGGTTTGTATGGGGACTACCAGAAGGACTGACCCGATTCCTTTGAAATTTGGAATGGTGATTTGTGCATACAAAATTTGATTACCTGCTGAATTTAAAAGCGATATCTACACTCAAAAGAAAAACTCTGTCAAAAAATCTGTAAAACGACTTTCAATTTGAATTAGCAATCTTTTCGCAGATTGTTCTGCTGAGAAGGATATTTTTACTAAAATCTCTGTCATTCAGTTTAAGAAAATAACAGACATTTTACTATGTTTATACTGATTTTGTTTGCTGAATTTCATTATTTTTTCAAGAAATTTTTTTATATAAAAAAAAACAGAACAGATTGTTCTGCTGAAATCAGCAGATTGCTCTGCTGAAATCAGCAGATTATTCTGCCCAAATCAGCAGATTGTTCTGCTAAAATCATCAGATTTTTCTGCTAAAATCAGCAGATATTTCTGCTAAAATCAGATTTCTCTGCTGTCGAACAACACACATGTTTAATAACTAAAACGCCAGATAAAAGTATAAGCTTCCGTAGCGTAGTGGTTAAGAAGTGTACTTTCAAATCGGAAGGTGGCGAGTTCGATGCTGGCTGGCGGCGTATGTTTTTTTTTTTTTTTTCTTGTTATATTTATTCACCTCTTATGACAGATATTTAGCAAACCATGTCTGCTAAAATCAGCAGATTACTCATATGGCTCAAAATGGGTGTATTTTCAGCAGATTTTTCTGCTGATTGAACAGAGAATTTATTTTGAGTGTATTTAAATACGGTTATTAGAGTCATTTAAGCCGAATCCAAATGGGGCGTTTGTATGGAGGCTAGTTCTTAACATGGACCGATTTTCTTCAATTTCAATAGGCTTCGTCCTTGGGCCAAAAGATGCTTAAGTTTCAAATTTCAAGTCAATTGATGGAAAATTGCGATCTGTATCGTGCTTAAACCGATAGATGGACAGACGGACGGCAGACGGGCGGACGGACGGACATCGCTAAATCGACTCAAAAAGTAATTCTGAGTCGATCGGTATGCTTGAAGGTAGGTCTAGGACCAATATTTCGGGTAGTTACAAACATCAGCACAAACTTATTATACCCTGTACCACAGAGTGGTGTAGGGTATAAAAATTTTCTTAATCTGATAAATTTTTTCCATTGAGAAAAATTTTCAGATTCTGAGAAAAAATAGAGATTCTGAGAAAAAATAGAGAAATAAGAAAATTTCTGAGGTTCTGAGAAATTTTTCCGTAAAGAAATACTCTCAGATTCTGATACCTTGTTCCGTTTAGAAAAAAGATCAGGTTCTGAGACCTTTTTCCTGTTAGAAAAATTTTCTTATTCTGATGAATTTTTTCCTTTGAGAAAAATTTGCAGATTCTGAGACATTTTCCCGTATAGCAAAATTCTCAGATTCTGACACATTTTGCCTTAAAAAAACACTCGTAAGTAGATTCTGAGATATTTTTCTCAGATTCTGAGAGCTTTTTTTCGTATAGAAAAACTATAAGATTCTGAAACATAAATATGATGTAGATTTTAATATACACCTTTTTACCAATCATATTTTTTTTTAATTATGAATGTAAAATATTTCTTAATTGTAAGACAATAAAATAATATGATAAATTCAAATTAATATTTTTTTAAAGTTAATGCAAAATCATATTTTTTTAATCACACATTTTATTTTAATTAATGGCCAAAAAACACGCAGAAATTAGCCATGGCCAACCCATTAACAATTGATGGGTAGAACATGTTAACTAACAATACTTATGACAGGCTTACAGACAAACCTTTAAGCCTTAATAAACGGTATTTTTTTTGTAACGGAAAGAAAAAAAACCGAAGCCTTTAAGACTACAATTTAAATAAAATGTTTCTTAATTGCCTTAACACAAGAAAAAAATATGAAAAAAAAGAAATAAAAAAATAAAATACGGAATAAAAAGATGAGATTTTAATTGATCTAAAGGTAATGGGAAGGATAGTTAAGTAACAATCGAATTTTTGATTAAAAATTTAATAATTGTTGAAAAAATTATTGTTAAAAAAAATTATAAAAGCAATTCAGTTTTGGCCTCTCAACACGGTGAGCCTCAGCGATGTTCAGGTTGAACTTTAGTGTCGACGAAAAGTGTAAGCGCAGTTCGATTTCTACATGAATAAAAGTCACAAAACTGTTAACAGCGAAATCGTAGCTGATCGCATTCGCGAGATATCGCGAAATTAGTGTTTTTGTATTTTCTAAAATTTTGACAATGAAGTTTTTTAAATATCTTCAAAAACTGGGTATGCAGTTTTAATTGTATTTATTTACATGTCACAACACAGTTAACAGCGAAATCATATCTTCTCAATTTCGCGAGAAATCGCGAAATTACTTTTTTGCTGTTTTTATTTTTGTTTTTATCTTCATATATGATTTTTTAATATTTCATAAAAACATGGTATGCAGTTTTACTTGTGGTTAATCAAAGGTCACACAACTGTTGACATCAAAATTGTTGGTGCTAAATTTCGCGAGATATCGCTAAATTATATATATATATATTTTTTTTTTTATTATATTTTAAACCCGGTTCTTTAGAAATGATAAAAAAAAGTGGTAAGCAGTTAGATTTGAACATGCTGGAAGAAATTAAAACTGCCCCCAAAAAAATTATAGCTGCTCACTTTCGCGAGAAATAGCGAAAACAGCTTTTTGGGGGTATTTCTTGTTTTGATTAATAAAAGAAGTTTCTTTAACATTGTTGAAAAACACGAAATGCAGTTTGACTTGCTATTGATCAAAGGTCATAAGGCTGTTAACATTTAAATTCTAGCTGCTTAATTCTTCGAGATATCGCAAAAAAACTCGCTTATCTACTATTTATTCATTAATTTGTGTCATTTGTGGTCTGTAAAAACATATACTTCAATTAACGACAAAAATGTGGTATGCAGTTTGAATTCGAGGTTATTAGAGGTGACAAAACTGCAAGCATAAAAATTATAGACGATCAATTTCCCGAGAAATCGCAAAATTACTGTACGAGCTTTTATAATAAATTACTTTTTTTTTCTTTGGTATCAAAAAAAAAAAAAAAAATTTAAGTAACGACAAGTATATGGTATGCAGTTTAAATTCCCCGTAACTGAAGGTGGTAAAACTGCTGAAATCTATATATTGACGCTAATTTTCGCGAAAAATCGCGAAAAATTTTTCAATTTTTTTTTCATTTATTTTGTATTGTAATAGATTTATAAATAATAGATTTAATATTAACTTTGCGATTCCTTAAAGAATTGACCACATACACTCAAAATAATTCTACAGTAAAAAAATTAGTAAGTGCGTTGGTAATCCAAATCTACTAATAAGTTACCAATTACCAGTATTACAGTAGTTTTTTTAGTATCTTAAAAGTGCTAAAATTAGTATTTCTTACTGTTTATGAGTAATTTTTGTTGGTAGTCGGTTGTACTATTTTTTTTACTATTTTTAGTTCATAAAAGTACTAATATACAGTAATTTATTAGGTTTTTAATTTTTTTTTTGTTAGTAATAATTCCGTAAGGGGGCGCTTGTTTACAAGCAGAGCTACCAACTGTTGTTGCTGCAAAATCGTTAAATTTGAATTCAGTGTTGCCATTATGTTACATTTCGGGTATGTGCTGGTGCTTTTTTGGTTTTGCCGTTTTTTAAATACGCGTTTTTAAAGATAAGGTATTTATGGTGTTTTTTCCATTTTTTTTTAATTTGTGATTTTTATATTATCAATAGATTTTGCTGAAATTTGAAAGTTAAGCCCAGACCTAATGAAATTTGGAAAATTTTATCCATGTTTGGACCTTGGCCTCATACAAACAACCCCTTTAAATTTGAATTAAGTGACTCTAACAATTAATTTAAATTGTGCCGACGAGGAACTTACGGTGGTGGCGACTCGCCCCATTTGCTTGCAGAAAATTGGGGTTTATTTTCGTAAAAATTTCAATACAATTTATTGTTTTTACAAAACCAATTTACACAGAATTTTGAACAACGCTATGCGTTGTGATCGAATGTGATTTCATCTTAGGTGTGAATTAGGTATAAGTTCATGTAGTGTGAACGTGGCCTTACTCTATACAGGATTAATGATTTTTTTGGGATAAGACTAAAAATAATGCATGAACCTTCGTAATGCATGACAAATGAAAAAAAAAATATGGCCTATGGTAAGCGGTAGGGAACAACTAGTACATATTTTTCCATTTTTTGTGGCTATGCATTACAAGGTAATGCATACTGTTACTCCCTGTAGATTTAGTCGCCGTGTTTTTTCCAGTAATTAAAGATCTTAAAAAAATATCCAATCGGTCCATGCTTGGACTTTCCTACTTGTATTTGTGTAAAAACTTTTTGGTACATATTTTCTAATTTTTTTACAACTACGTATTTTTTTAAATGTTTAATGACTGTTGTTTTTTTAAACAATTTTGTTTACTGTCAAAATAAAGTAAAATGCATAAAAATTAAACTGATAAAAAACCTAAACATTCCACACAGGGCCAGCATGATCCAATTCCGGCCAAAAGTCTTTATCGTTGTTGGATCCGTCTGAAAATGTGCTTCTATAGGAATTCGAGGTCGCTGATTTCAAAATTTAGCTAAAAACCAAAAAATCAAAATGGCGGATCCAATATGGCGGACAATTTTTTTTAAAAATGGTCCGATTGAACTCAAATTTTGTTTTATGTGGGTCTTGGAGTTACTGAATAAGAATTGTTACTCCAAATTTTGAAAAACAAAATGGCGGAATAAATATGCTTCTTAAAGTTTAAAGAATGATCCAACTCCGGTCAAAAGTCTTTATCGTTGTTGGATCCGGCTGAAAATGTGCTTCTAGAGTATTTCGGGGTCGCTGATTTCAAAATTTAACTAAAAACTAAAAAAATCAAAATGGCGCATCCAATATGGCGGACAAATTTTTTTAATAATTGTCCGATTTAACTCAAATTTTGTTTCAAGGGGGTCTTGAAGTTACTGAATCAGAATTACTGGCGTGAATTTTGAAAAACAAAATGGCGGACTAAATATACTTAGTGAAGTTTGTTACAAGTAATTAAAAAACAGTTATATTCCTTTTCTTTGTTGAAGCTAGCTGAAAGTGTCGCCTAGTAAATTTCCGGGTCAGTTATCTTAAAATCGAACTGATAAAGTTCAATATGGCGGAAACAATATGGCGGCTAGATTTTCATCATTGTCTGACCTAACTAAAAATTAGTTTAAGGGTATTAAGATTGTCTGAAGTTAAATCTCCGCACATAATTTTTATATATATTTTTTATTTATTTTTGATATAAATATGGAAATGGTGTAAATGACTTACTTAGTTTCAGAAAAGCTTTTGGAAATGGTGACGACAAATTATTCACTTTTTTTCTTTATTTAATTGGAAATGGTGTAACTGATATGTTTACATAATTCTACAAAAAACCTAGAAATGTAGATAATTTTTTTCTCCTACACTTAAGGCACTCTCTGGCGATAAAAAAAACTAATCAAGCCGTAAAACATTATTTTGGGTTAAATTACACAGCTCAACAAGAAAATGCGTATTGGATTCTGGTTAGTGATTTGGATAGTGTCTGTTGCGCTGACTCCAAATCCGGCGACCAAATTTGTCTATCACGTCAGGATTTTGAGTAATTCGCGGTTAAAGTGCCGAAAAAGGGCATTTTTGACCCTTTTTACAAACTTATAAAAAAGGATCCTGACATGCAAATGACTTGGTATCAAGCTCATTCGAAAGCCTGTAATTTTCTCTTAAAGATAAGATAAAATGTTCTAAAAATTTAATTTTCTAAAATGGTAAAAAAATCATTAGCAAAAAACCATCCATTTTTTCAATATTTAGTTTATTTACACAGTGTTTTTGAACAAATTTCCATACAAATTCATACGTAAATTTTAGATTTAAAGCACTTGTGGGTAATGATTTTTTTACCATTTTAAAAAATTAAATTCCAAGAAAATTTGATCTTATCCGAAAGAGAAAATTACACACTTTCGAATGAGCTTGATACCGAGTCATTTGCATGTCAGGATCTTGTTTTATTGGCGTTCAAAAATTATCAAAATGGACCTTTTTTGACACTTTAACCGCGAATTTCTCAAAATTGTGACGTGATAGAAAAATTTGAGTGCCTGTTTTGGAATCGGGGCACCAAACCCTATCAACTTTTTTTGGTTTCATCCAAAACGCAGCGAAAAACCTCAGATTTGTAGAGCGGTGTTATTTTTTTTAAAAACAAATCTCGGACCACTGCATATGTAGCTGTAGTTTTGCCATTTATCATTTCGAACAAGTTTGGGGAACTTTTTTTCGAAAGATATGGATCCATTCTATATAAAAAAAATATAGACCGATTGTACAAACTGAGGATCGCTGAGGATTTTTTCGGCGCGAGGTAAATAGCTAAAAAATTATAACTTTTTTCACAAAAAACGCGAATTGCTGCCAGGCAAATGAGTTATATTTGTCCATGTTATTTTCGTTACAAAGGCTTATGTATAAGGTATAACCACGCAAACAAAAAGTTAAACATTAGCAATAGAAGTATGGAAAAAAAATTAAAAAAGTATCTCAACTTTTAACATTTTTTTACCAACTTTTTTAACTTTGAAGACCTGTCAAAGAGAAGGGTGTAATTGGATCATAAAGATAAGTTCAGAAAACCTGCTTCTATATATGCCCAACAAACTGGTAAACATTTTTTTGAGTATTTACAAATAAGGACTTTTGGCCGGAAATCGATCTGTCTGGCCCTCTGTGCATTCCATTAAAGCAGTTCTGTGGCTTGATAATTGAATGTAATAAAAAAAGTTTGTTTAAAATTTAATGTTAACCATTATCTTAATATTATTTGAGTAATATGAATGTAATATTATTTTTACTTTTGATTGTATCAGCTAATTTATTGAATTTATAATAAAAACAAATATTTTTATTTTTTTTTTTTTTTTGCTTTTTATCCTTTTTACCTTAAAAAGCACATTTTCAAATTTTTTTCAATATTCTCTCTTTTCTTGGCGCTGATTTTTGTTTGGTAAATTATTACCCTTTTCCTACGATTTTTGCGTTTTTTTTTCATATTGATAATGGCAACACTGTTTTTATTAGCGATCATTTGCTCCTTCACAATTCAGCAGCAAGCAGCAGACAGCAAAAATTAAGAGTACACTATTTAATTATAATTTCACTAAAATGCCATATTTTTTATTTCTTAACATTGCAAAAGCACACATCAAGTTCCAAATACAATAAGTACAGCTTTTATAAATTTATAATTTATAATTAAACAGGTACTTTATATTTTTTGCCGTCTGCTGCTTGCTGCTGCAGTGTGTGCGAACACTACGTTTGCTCGCATTAACTGCAGTGCTACCAACTGTTTTTTCTGTTTGTTTAGTGCGAAAAAGAATTAGAAAAAGTAACAACGCGATACCCAGTCACGGAGTGTTTATAAAAAAAATATATGTTACATTTATTTAATTAAATTGTGTTAAAGTAATTAAATATAAATGTTTTTTATTTAAATGTGTTTATAATAAAATTAATATGCATTAATAATAAAACTACGTCAGTTTTTTTTAAATCGTTTTTTATTTCAATGATTGTGTAAGAAAAAAATTCAAGCTGAAGAAGAATAGAAGAAGAAGTATACACACACGAATACAAAAAAAATGTAGGTATAAAAAAGCGCCCTCTGTAGTAAAATGTTTGTACATACATTTGAACATGTATTGAGAATATATTATTTCTTTCTTATATTTTTAGCAATCGTTTACGTGGTACAATCAACGCTACATTTTTTTAAACATCTTAAGAAGACATGTAATTAAGTATATCTTAAATATAACCGAAGTGAAATAATAAAATAAAAAACCGAAGTGAAATAAAATCATTTATATATAATATTTTTCTGACTTTTATTTATTAAAATTGATTTAGGTAGTAATTTTAATCACTAAAATTAGTAATTTTATTTACTAAAATTAGTAGTTTTATTTACTAAATAGGACAAAAATTTTAAATATTTATGATTTTTTTAGTAGTAAATTGCAGTAATATTTACTGTTTTGTTAGTATTTCTCATGTACTAGATATTAGTAACAAATTTTAGTAATGATTAGCAACGCCTGCACTAGATCATTTTGAACTAAAACATTAGTACTCGTAGCTAAATTTTTAGTATTAAATACCAACGTTTTTTTTTGAGTGTAGAACTTTTGTGTTAGCAGTTTAATGTCTTTTTATCATGTACAAATAAAAATGCATACCACGTTTTTACACCATTTCAAAAGAACATGCAAAATTGAAAAATAAAAAAAAATAAAAAATATATAAATATATAAATAATTCCGCGATATCTTGCGACAGTGTACACCTACAACTTTGATGTCAACACCCTTATGACCATCGATCACGTACACATTAAAGTGCATATCAGCTTTCCACAACATTTGAAAAAAACCTAGAAAAAGTTGAAAAACAAAAATTGACAAAAAAGTTATTTCGCGATTTCTCGCCAACTAAAGAAGATAGGATTTCTATGTTTACTGTTTTGTGACCTTAAAATAAGTACAATGAAAACTGTATACTCAGTTTTTGAAAATATTTAAAAAACTTCAATATCAAAATTTTTTAAAATATAAAATCACTAATTTCGCGATATCTCGCGAATGCGATCAGCTACGATTTCGCTGAAAACAGTTTTGTGACAACTAATCATGTAGAAATCGAACTGCATTTACACTTTTCGTCGACACTAAAGTTCAACCTGAACATCGCTGAGGCTCACCGTGTCAAGTGACACAACTTTTAAAACCGATGCCTTCCGATCGGCATGAAATTTGCAACAAGTTTATTCCTATTGGACAGTAGTTTGGACACAATTTTTCAACTAAATCGGTCAAGGACTTTCTGAGTTAGAGGTGGTTGAAATTTGATATTTTAGACAAACAGGTGTTTCTTCACACCAAGGAGAAGACTTTCACGTAAATGCATGTTTTTTTCCTATTAGTCTTAGAACAGCAAAAACCAAATATCTTTACATATCAAAAAATTTGCTTTAAAATGGCATCGATATGTTACTGCATATTTTGCTGATAAGGCATATTTTTGCATATTCTGCTATAAATGCATATTTTTAGGCCATATTTTTTATAAAATTTTAGTTTAAGCTAATTTTTTCCATTTTTTTTTTAATTTTTTTATTAGTTTTCCTGTTGGGCAAAATTTGTTTTTTTTTTTTTTTTTTTTTTTTTAAAATTGTAAAAATGAAAAAAAAATTTAATTTTTAGTACATATTTTTGTAGTTCTTAGTACATATTTCAAGATTTTTAGTGCATATTTTGAGCGCCTAAAACATAGTTTTTTAGTGCATTAAGGTCCTATCCCTGCTTCACACCCATGTAACTTATTACACCGTGCGACAAATTTCAAATTTTGGCTGTACACATAAACCGGACCAAAAAATTCTGAGAGTATGGCCGAAAATAAAATACCCGTGTTTTCCAGATTTTCTACACCATTTACTGATGTAATTCGAAAAAGATCAATTGTAATTCGAAGATTCTATTTGTAATTCGAAGATTCCATTTGTAATTCGAAGATTCCATTTGTAATTCGAAGATTCCATTTGTAATTCGAATACTCCAAGTGTAATTCGAAGATTCCATTTGTAATTCGAAGATTCCAATTGTAATTCGTAAAAGATCAATTGCAATTCGTAAAAGATCAATTGAAATTCGTAAAAGATCAATTGTAATTCGTAAAAGATCAATTGTAATTCGAAAAAGATCAATTGTAATTCGTAAAAGATCTATTGTAATTCGAAAAAGATCAATTGTAATTCGTAAAAGATCAATTTTAATTCGTAAAAGATCAATTGTAATTCGAAGATTCCATTTGTAATTCGTAAAAGATCAATTGTAATTCGAAAAAGATCAATTGTAATTCGAAAAAGATCAATTGTAATTCGAAAAAGATCAATTGTAATTCTTAAAAGATCAATTGTAATTCGTAAAAGATCAATTGTAATTCAAAAAAGATCAATTGTAATTTGTAAAAGACCAATTGTAATTCGAAAAAGATCAATTGTAATTCGTAAAAGATCAATTGTAATTCGAAAAAGATCAATTGTAATTCGTAAAAGATCAATTGTAATTCGTAAAAGATCAATTGTAATTCGAAGATTCCAATTGTAATTCGTAAATTATCAATGTAAATTCAGTTGATGTTTTTCGAATTAAAAAGACCTTGAAAATCCGTGAGAAAGGAAGTATATTTAATAAATAAATAATTTAATACTTTTTTTTTTGTCTTCAAGAAACAATTTTCCAAATAGGAATTTTAATCTGGTAAATATTTCAATTATCCCCGTTATGAGCGTTTTTGGACAGTTTCATTGAAAACTTAATAAGTGACTGTTAATTGGGTACTAAAATTCTTATTAATGGAGAAAATGACAATAAAAGAACATTAATATAAAATACGGACTACAATTTATAACAAATTGATGTGTTTGTTTTTTAAATTAAACCAATAAAAATTAAAATAAAGCTCCGGTGAATATAAGAAAATAAAGCACAGCATTTAAATACCAGTGTTGCCATTTCCAATATTAAGAAAAGCGCCAAAATTTTGGAAAAAAGGGTAAAAAAGGGTAAAAATTTACAAAAAAAGGGGTAAAAAAGCGCCAAGAGGAAAAAGTCAAAATTTAAAAATTTATTTTGAAAATGTACTTTTTCACTACGAAAAGAACATTTAAAAAGGGTAAAAAGGGGTAAAACTGGCACATATATATGATTTTTTTTCGTGAATTTACTAAATTTTATGATACAAAACTAAAATGAAAATTGCAATTCAAATTACTAAAATAATATTAAGATAACAATTAACACAAAATTTTAAATAAAAATATTTGTCTTTATAGAAAAATAAACAATTTTCAAATAAAACTGTTCCATTGTCGCACTCATCACGCCACAAAATACTTTTTTATAAAATACCTCTTTTTTGAGCTTTGATTTCAAAAAATTTTACTGTAAACACTTGAAGGCAGTTCATAATTTTGCCAGTAAATTTCAGAATTGTTTCAAAAAACAACAGATCAGAAAAACGTACAAAAACTATAGTTTTGTTACAAAAACTTCAGTAAATATTTTCTGAAAGACCCTGACATAAATATAATCAACAAAAAGAAATAATAACAATATCACAAAGCTTTTATAAAAAGCACCAAAAGCGTCACGAAAAAATAAAAAAGCGCCATGAATACCCGTTTTTTTAAAAAAGGGTATTCGAAAAAAACTCCGGGTAAAAAGACAAAAAAAGCACCATAAAATACCCGAAAAGCGTCAAAATGGCAACACTGTTAAATACCGCTATTTTCAAAGGATAACAGTTGCTAGTTTTGCTGAAAGAAAATATGTTAACTTTAGTTACATTCGATTTTTTATTTAGTAAAAATTAGCAATTTTAAAGTATTTTTTGGGTTTGTCAGTTAAAGAAAAAAAACCGGTTAACCGGTTTTTTTATTCCGGTTTAACCGAAAAAGCTGAATTTCGGTTAACCGAGAAAACGGTTTTCCGAAATGTCGGTTTTTTATTTTAAATGCACGATTTAATGGTTTTCTAGGATAGCATTAGAAACGAGGACAAAAATGACCCCTAAAAATGGGATTTAGATGATTGATATGTACTACGAAAAGAACCGTCTTTAAATTTTTCTGCAGACATGTTTAAATATTTTTTAGCTCACAAGTAGATTCAATGCATTTTTCGACTTATTCGCACTACTTTGGAAAAACACTACTTTTTTATTGCAAATACGCGAATCGATCTAGAAAAACTGGGAGATATGTGTATTTTATTTTCGGCCCGTTTTGAAATAAAATAAAAGTTCTGAAATTTCCCATTTTTTAAAAAAGTAAATTTATCAAAAATCCTGCCACTTTTTTTTATATCCTCCAACCACAGTATGGGGGTATACACACTTTGTCATTCCATTTGTAACGCATCGAAATATCGGTCGGGGACCCCATAAAGTATGTATATTATTGATCCATGATCGATTCTAAGACATTCTGTGAATGTCCGTCCGTCCGTCTGTCTGTAGATTGCACGATGCAGTCCAAAATAAAAGATCTAGCCTCTTGCAATTTAGTATGAATATGTCTTATGGTCCTAGGCAGTTTAAGTTCGTAAATGGGCAAATTCGGCGCTGGGGAAAAAAAGTTCCCCCTTGAAGAACTAAACCAACCTCTGAAAAAATACACTTTTTTTACATGTTTTTTTGTATTTTTGTTAAATAAATGAAACATTTGGTATATTTATCGGGATGGGAAGGTGCTCTTAACGTCCCCCACTTACCCCCATCACCCCCCCCCCCCCCCCCCAAAACAAACGCCCCGGACAATTTTTTTTTAATTTCATAACAATTTTGTAATTTGCTTGTATTTTCTTTTTTCGACGTAGCGAATGAGTATTAAATATTTGCATAAATATTAGTCATACGCTTTGTTGAAACAAGAAAATACAAGCAAATTACTAAATTGTTATAAAATTCAAAATTTAAATGGGATTTTCTCGAAAAAACGAAAAACACATGTCTGAATTTTATTGTGTGGATAGACAAACATCTAAACTTAAAAAAAATAAAAAAACAAAAGTACCGGATTTTTGATAAATTTAAAAAATAAAAAATTTCAGAACGGGTTCTGAAAATTTTCCAAAAAAAAAAAAATATTTTAACCGGTAGCCCATATAAAACAGTACAAGAATGTAAATTTTTTGATATTCCCCGCAATCTTTCATTTTAATTTGATAAATATTTAAGCAAGGCAACTTGACAATAATTTGACTATTTTTCCAATATTTGACCACGCCTCCTAAGCCCAGAAAAAGAAAAAAAAAAGAAAGAAAAAGAAGAAAAAATTAATTTTCTAAAAAAAATTTCCGAAGGAAAAAAATATCGAAATCCGAAAATTTTTCATAGTAAAAAATCTGAAAATTTTTATGGGAAAATTTTTAAAAGAAAAATGTGACTTAAAGTGTTCTCAGAATTTGAGAATTTTTCTATGGGAAAAAGGTCTCAAAATTTGAGACTTATTTATGGATAAAGGTCACAGAATCTGAGACTTTTTCGATAGGAAAAAGGTCTAAGAATCTAAGACTTTTTCTATAGGAAAACGGTCTCAGAATCTTTGAATTTGAGATTTATTTTAAGGAAAAAGGTATCAGAATCTCAATATTTTTTAAAAAGAAAAAGGTCTTAAAGTCTGTTAAGACTTTTTATTGTTAAAAAAAGTCTCAGAAGTTAAAACTTACTCAATTGGAAGAAGGTCGTAGAATCTAAAACTTTTCTATTGAAAATGTATTAGAATATAAGATTTTTGTTTATAGGAATAAATTCTTAGAATTTGAGAATTTTAGACTTTTTCTATAGGAAAAAAATCTTAGAATCTATTACTTTTTCTATAGAAAACAAATCTCAGAATCTATGACTTTTTCTATAGGAAAAAGGTCTCGAAATCTGAGACGTATTCTTTAGAAAAAAGGTGACGTTTTCTTTAACAAGGATAGGAAAAGGGTCTCAGAATCTTAGACTTATTCTATATAAGAACAAGTAGAAAAGTTAAATTCGACTTGGCCGAATCTATGAATACCCTCCACAACGCCCTTTTTAAGTGATAGTAAATTTTCTAACGTGAAAAAAATAACATTTTTGGTTAGAAATATTTTATTTTCTGTAAAAAAACTTTTTTTTATTAATTTTTGAAAAAAAAAAAAAAATTTACTATTTTTTTTTTTTGAGTGTAAAATTTTTTTTGAGTGTATTTTTTTTTTGTTTTAGTGTAAAAAAACTTTTTTTTAATAATTTTTGAAAAAAAAAAAAATAATTTACCAATTTTTTTTTGAGTGTAAAATTTTTTTTTGAGTGTAAACTTTTTTTTGAGTGTTTTTTTTTGTTTTAGTGTAAAAATATTTTTTTGTGGCAAAAATACCTTTTAAAATATTTTTCTGACTTACAAATGTTTTTAAAACATGTTTAACGGGTTTTCAACACGTGAATTTAAGGTGAAACTAATCTGAAATTTACGGTTTTGCTAATAACTTTTGAATCACTGGACCGATTTGGCTGAAATTCAAAACGTACCGGACCAGAGGAACGTTAAATATATATGCCACACTTCAGCACCCTCAGAATTGCCGTTCGAAAGTTACCCTTGCCGAAATTCACTCATTTGCTTATAACTTTTGAACCACTGGACCGATTTCGCTGGATTGCAATACCAACCTGACCAGGTAAATGTCCAACATATATGCCAAACTTCAGGAGCCTCCGTAAAGTCTTTCAAAAGTTAGCGTGTTTTCAACAGACAGACAGACAGACAGACAGACGGACGGACGGACGGACGGACGGACGGACGGACGGACGGACGGACATCGCTAGATCGTCTTAAAATCGATCGAGGATCATGAATATATATACTTTATGGGGTCCTAGACCAATATTTCGAGGTGTTACAAACGGAATGACAAACTTATATATACCCTCTATCACTAGAGTGGAGGGTATAAAAAGCTCTCAGAATCTGAGACTTTTTCTATAGGAAAAACGGCTGAGAATCTGAGGCTTTTTTCTTTAGGAATAAGGTCTCAAAATCTGAGACTTTTTCTATAGGAAAAGGTCTAAGAATTGAAGACTTTTTCTCTACTAAAAAGGTCTAAGAATCTGATACTTTTTCCACAAAATAAAGGTCTTAGAATCTGAGACTTTTTCTATAGGAAAAAGGTCTGAGAATTTGAGACTTTTTCTTTAGGAAAAATTTCTTAGAATCTAAGACTTTTTCTATGGAAAATAAAGGTCTCAGAATCAAAAATTTTTTCAGTACGAAACAAATCTAACAATCTGAGACCCTTTTTATAGGAAAAATATCTCCAAAATGCTTTAAAATATGAGGCTTTTTCTTTAGTAAAAGGTCTCAGAATCTGAGACCTTTTCTGTGAAAAAAGTTCTTAGAATCTAAAAACGTTTTTATACAAAAAAATCTCAGATTCTGAGACATTGATCTAAACAAAATATGATCATGAAAAACAAACCTCCTTCGGCAAAAACTAAAAAATTTGTAGATTTTATTGCTTTCCCATCATTTTTTTTTTTGTGGGAGCTCGTTTTTGCTTGTTCGACAAAGGTTAATTTATGATTTTTGTTTATTCGAAGTAAAAAAAAATATTTCGACCCCCCCCCCCAAACCCTAAAGCTGTACCCGCCACTGTATAGGTAGTAGGATGGTTCAGAAAAAATGTTAGAATTTGATCATGATCATTAGAATGATCATGAAAAATAAGGCAAATTTTTTCGCGTTAGCAATTTTGTTTTGTGCTTTCGGACCCTAATGGTTAAAACGCTACTATCCCTGCACTATGGTTCCAAATACATTTTTTTTGGCAGAAATTAAAAAAATAAAAATTAACAAATTTTCAAAAGCTTATACATTTTCACAATGGCAACTCTATAAGCTATCAAGAAAGTATAATGAAAAAAAATTTGGTGCCAATACTGTCAGTTTGCCAGGCTTTCAAAGTTGAAAGTTTTAAGACGTACATATAATAAAACCGGAGTGAAATCAATACTACAATTAAACAAACGGCAAATGGGAAAAAATAAAGTTATAAAGAGGCTAAGGGGACAAATTGAAACCTAAAGATACTAGTTCTTGTTAAAAATTCCTATTTCACAGTTGATGCATCCTTGGCGTTATTATTGGTTGTTTTGATTATGAGGATTTTGGAGCCAAAATAGCCTATATCTTTCGTGGACAAAAAGTTGTGTTTGGGCACGAACTTGCATGAGTCTTTAAACGAGAAAGTGTTTTCAATATTGTATATTTAATATTAAAATTTTCATCTTGCCAGCATTTTTTGGCAAACTCCGACAGTTTCCATTTTAGTTTAGCACAAATTTCGGTCAAATTTGCTGTTTTTTGCATGACACATTTTCAAATAATTTTTTTTTTTATAATTTGTTTACCTTCCGTCAAGCTAATTAATAAAAATATATTTTTTTAAAAAAAAATAAATTTTTTTCCAAAAAAAAAAAAAAAAATCGAAAAAAAAAATTCAAAAAAAAAATTTTTTTAATTTTTTTTTTTTTTTGACAATCGATTTTTGACTGCGCTAAGAGATAAAAATCATCCCAGAATTAATCTAAGTGATCTTGCTTCATTTTTTGAATTTATGCCAAAAAAATGCATTTGGAACCATAGTGCCCTGGTTAAAGAACTTCTGATATAAAAGGTATCTTCTCCATTTCTCAGCTTTATTACAATAATTGCACGCAAATATTGTTGTTTTTTTTTGTACTTCTTTTATACCAAACATTTTTGGTGTTTAATTACTTAAAAGTTTGAGGCCAAAAAAAATAAATGCATAAAATTTCATTACACTTACTTACACGTGCTCAACAATAAAAAAAGACGCCAAAAACATGGTTAACTCCTCTTTTAATTTCATATGATTATATACTTCTTTTATGTTCCTTCTTAAAGTCTTTTACAATATATTTTTTAAGATTTTTTGGTAGGCTGAACCTTAACATAAATTGAAACCAACAATTAAAGCCCTATAGCATAAAATCAAGCCAAAACAGTATATTAAACATTAAAGTTGGGCAATTTTAACTATAAGACTAACTAAGCATACATGAGTCTAATGTGAGTTTAATTTGTATGTCATAAAATATGAGGATAATTAAAAATACCTACAGGGAATATAACTATAGAAGAAAGAGTTTTACAAAAAAAAAAATATTAAGGATTTTTTTATAAAAAAAGAGAAAGATGCTAAAAATTTTATATAGCACGCACTATAAAAAGATTTTATTTCATTTTCTTCTCATTTTTTTTTTTTAATTTTTTCGGTTTTTGATTATGAAATTTTAAACTAATGAAGACATCATGCAATATGTTACCTGATTATTTTTTTTAATATTGATTTTTAATAATATAAGCTTTTTTCGATGGCCCTTAACAAAAATCTTTACATTAAATAAAAAAAAAAAAATCTGCTTCTTTAGCACCTGCAGACATAATTTTGTCTGCATGTCATAAATTGATGTTGGTTATTTAATATTATTTTTCCAAAAAAACAATCTCCCAAAAAAAAAAAAACATAAAACAGCAGCCCATATCATATTCTATAATGACATCAGACATACTATTTTTAAAACAAGCAAGGTTACTACTGTTGATCAGTTGAGAAACAACAAAAAAAATAAAACTGAAAACGTGTCAAATTACTTGAAAATTAAGAAATTTTCTAACACAAGGCTTTACTTATATAGTTATTCAATAATTGAAAGTTTTTAGCAATCTTTTTTAAAAAGAACCTTCATAAAAACAAAAGACTTAAGCAACAAACTTTGCAGGTAATGACATTCAGTAAAAGCAACTTTACACAAAAAATGTTTAAAATACAAACATATTACATGTTTAAAAAGAAATTACTTTAATTCTCGAAAATTATTTTATATTAAATTTGCATAAAAAACAAAAGACTTAAGACACAAACTTAAAAATTCAAAGTACCCCCTTTTTAAAGTTTTTTATACCCTCCAACTACAGTATGGGGTAGGGAGGCCCAAAATTCCTTTTGCTTTGCTACAGGTCAACGTACCTTAAAAACTGAAAGATGGTATTGTAACTAATATTTTGCGCTAAATTGCAGCACCCTACGATGATTAGAAGGGGATGCTAACTGATCACATGTGTTTGCTACCTCCGAAGAAATCTAAAAAAAAAAAATTTTCCAATCCTAAAAATTACTACATGGAATGGTATCGTTACAAGAGCACAAAAGTCACATATGACCATTTGGCTCTAAGGTTGCCTACAAAGGACAATAAGGACATTTTAGTTTCGATTAGGTAAAAAACAAAAAAATTTTTTTTTGCTATTATACTCAAATTAAAGATATTTGTATTACCTTGCAAATGAACTTTATCGCAACTTAATGGTCCGCATTGTTTTTGAGTTACAGCAATTTTAGGGAAATGCAGGGTTCCGCTTTTTATAATATGTATTTTTTTTTTTTTGTTTAAGGACAATCTTAGGATAAAATGGCCACATGTCAATTGTATGTATGCTCTTGTTACTCTACCATTCCATATGGTTAATTTTAAGATTCCAATAAAAAAAAATTTTAAGATTTCTTTGGAGGTTGCAAATACTTATGATAAGTTAGCATCCCCTTCCAATCGTTGTAGGGTGCTGAAATTTGGCGCAAATTTTTCGTTACGATGCCATCTATCATATTTTGAGGTACGTTCAGTTGTGAGTTATCCTTGGTATTTTTCCATATGTTGATGGGCCACACTAGCGTGGGGGTATACTCACTTTGTCATTCCGTGTGTAACGCATCGAAATATCGGTCTAGGACCCATAAAGTATATATATTATTGATCAGTGATCGATTCTAAGACATCCTAGCGATGTCCGTCTGTGGAAGACACGATGAAGTTCAAAATAAAAGTGCTAGACTCCTGAAATTTGGCACATATATGTCTTATGTTCATAGGCTGGTTAAGTTCGGAGATGGGCAAAATCGGACCAGGGGGGAAAAAGTTCCCCCCTGACGAAGTAAACCAACCAATGAAAAAATGTAACTTTTTATAGGGTTTTTTGTATTTTTGTTAAACAAATGAAACAGTTTTATGCTTGCAAAAGTTCAAAGTCTTGGACTACATGCCCCCCCCCCCCTAAAAAAAGACGCCCCTGCATTTTTTTAAATTTAATTTGTTATATGAAAATTGAAAAAATTGTATTAAAATGGGGAAAACGTCAGAAAGAGGCAAGAACAAGTAAAAAAGTAAAATTCAACTTTGTCGAATCCATAAATTCCCCACTCAATGCAAAAAAATGTTTTTAATACAAACAAGTAGAATGAATACCCTCCACAATGCCCTTTTCAAGTGATAGCAAATTTTCTAACGTAAAAAAAAATAACGTTTTTGGTTAGAAATAATTTATTTTGTGTAAAAAAACTTTTTTTAGTAATTTTTGAAAAAAAAAAATATAATAATTTACTCATTTTTTTTTGAGTGTAAAATTTTTTTGAGTGTAAAATTTTTTTTTGAGTGTATTTTTTTTGTTTTAGTGTAAACATATTTTTGAGTGACAAAAATACCTTGTAAAATATTTTTGTGACTTCCCAGCAAAAAATAAACGAAGTGGTTCAAATAGAATTAGTAGTTTCACTACATACAAAGTAGCGATAGGTGCCGAACTTCATATTCCGTAGGAAGTACTTTTAAAATCACTTCCAAAAATGCTACAAAATAACAATAAAAACATCTTTTAGCAGTTCTTTGCTTAATGATTTTGAAGTACCTCTTTCATGTATGTTTCATGTATGTTCTTAGGAATTAAATCAAATCAAATTAAATCAAATCACCATAACATATGAACTTCTTTTTCAACTGAAACACTTAGAATGGGGGTGACACACGAAGTATGCAATTTTTTCTACGTCCAGCTTCGAATAGATTTAGGTTTTGCAAAAATGGTGACAAAATTTTGTAATTGCATTTCATTTCTCTTTATTAAGAGCTTAAAAAATCGATTGCCCCAGGGCAACACTTTTTTTTGCCCCAGGGCAACACTTTTTTTTGCGATTTGCTCGTGAACGCGAGCTGATGGAAACAATTGGATAACAGATTCGGAATCAGCACACTAAAATCCATATAAATCAGTTGTCAAAGGTCAGGCAAATTGAAAAAGTTCAAATATTGTGAACCTGTGTTATCAATGAAATTAATTTTTTTATCACGTAAGGTTTTTAAGATATTCGCGTTTGAATATTGAAATATTTGGGTTTCCTCTGTAACGTATTCTTAAGTTGCTCAAACAAAATAGTACTCGATTTAGTTAAAATAAGACATCTTTATTCCAAATCTGGTATCCAAATTTTTCTATCGCTTACTGTTTATGAAATATTGGCGTTTGAAAAACTCAAACTCCACTGTTGCGCACTTTTTTATATTCTTTATAAATCACAATAAAATTTTCAAACGAGAATATCTCAAAAACAGAACATGCTTAAAAAATTTGGATTGCAGTTTTGGAATCAGGAAGTCCATTTTATATGAAATCAAATCCTATTTGGTGGGAGCAACATAACAGTGGACCCCTAAAAGTGCTAAAAATTGTTTATTTTATTTTTTTACTTTTTAACAGCGAATATCTCAAAAACGGTACTTGCTAGAAAAATTTGGACGATAGATTTGGAAGCAGGAGACCAAAATCTATAAGGACCAGTTAGAAATTTCACTGGAAGGTTTTTGCTGTCGAACAGTGTTTTTAGTGTAAATATTACAAAAAAATACTCTTTCAATCAATCTTACAAAAATAAGTGAAAAAAGAACTTCTAATTTAGAAGTTCTAAATCACCAAATATAAATGAAATAATCACACCCAAAATGCCAAGAAATATGTACTTCTAAAGAAGTGATGAAAAAAGCGCTTCCAAAAAGTCAAGTTATATTAACATCCGGATCACTACTTCAGAAGTTGTGATAAAAATGTTAATATATATGTACATAATAAACACTAGTGATATATGTTATACTTAAGTGTCAATCTTTCGCCACTGAAAAGTGGCGAAAAAAAGAACATACTTTGTGTGTCACGCCCATATTAAATTCATCAATGTTTCAGTTGAAGAAGAAGTACATCTGGTTCATAAGTTGTGGTGAATTTTGTAGTGAATGGTAAGCTCTTTTTTTGCTGGGTTACTAATGTTTTTTAAACATGTTTAACGGGTTTTCAACACGTGAATTTAAGGTGAAACTAATCTGAAATTCACGGCTTTGCTAATAACTTTTGAACGACTAGACCGATTTGGCTGAAATTTAAAACGAATTGGACCAGAGGAACGTCAAATATATATGTCACACTTCAGAATTGTCGTTCGAAAGTTACAGTGTGTTTTAACTCGTAAAGATACAAAACACGATAACTTTCGAAAGACAATAATAAGACTGCTGAAGCTTGACATGTATCTTTGCCGTTCCCCAGGTCTGTTTGGTATTAAATTTCAGCTCAATCGGTCCAGTGGTTCCGAAGTTATAAGCAAAACCCTGAATTTCAGATTAGTTTCATCTTAAATGCGACGTGTTTAACAAGTTTTAAAAGCATTGGTGGTAACTTAACAATGCTTTTCAAACTTGTTTAGTTTTAAAGCAATGCTTTTTAAACTTGTTTAGTTTTAAAAGCATTGGTAACTTAAAAATTACACTCGAAAAAAAATTTAAACTCAAAAAATATTTTAAACTCAAAAAAATTTTACACTCAAAAAAAAAATATATTTTTTTATACAAAAATGACAATATTTTGTGTACATATGTACGTGCATTCACTCAGAAATATTTTTACAGTAAAAAATATTGCACTCGAAAAAAATTTTACACTCAAAAAAGAAATTAGTAATTTTCTTTTTTTTAAATGACAAAAAAAGAGTTTTTTACTCAAAATAAAATATTTCTAATCAAAATTGTTAATTTTTTCACGTTAAAAAATGTACTATCCTTTAAAAAATGCATTGTGGAGGGTATTCATAGATTCGGCCAAGTCGAATTTAACTTTTCTACTTGTTTTTGCTTTTTTTTTGGGACGAAATCTTAAGTAAAGCCGTATTTTACATTTTTTTTGTTGTTTTTTTTTAGTACGAAAGGAAATATGAAGAGAAAATATATCACGCAAACTCACGCAAAAATATCGACTCACGCACACTCACTCACGCAAAAATCTTACTTACGCACACTTACTCAATTTTTTTCTCCACTCACAATCAAGTGAGTAAAATTGAATTCAGTCACACTCACGCGTGAATTACGTGAATCACGCTCTAATCTGCTCATGTGCCCATCTCTATTTAAAACTATTATTCGTAGAGCTTTTCGAGATCTTGTTCTTCGTGTTAAAATCTACAAAAATGCTTTTGAACTTTTTGTTGTGTTGGCAATATTTACCGAGATATGAGCATTTAAAAATTTTCGGGAATGCCAACTTTTTTAAATTCAAAGTTAGGCCCCATTGGGGTTCACACATGTAAAGAGGACCGGCGAATGGCCTCCATTTTGCTCTATCTGGCTTAGTTTTCGAGATATCGCCATTTTAAGTTTTTTTGAAAAAAGAAAATTTCCCCGAGTTATAAAAATTTTACTTAATATTGGAAAAAACTTCCTCAAATCTAAGAAGATGAACTAATTAAAACTAATGTATTTGGGAATTCCATTTAAGGAAAATAATGGACTATTTATTTGTTCCTTACAGTTAAGAAAATTTCACAACTTTTAGTTAAATTTTATTAAATTGTGGGAAAATTTATAAACTTTTTAAAAGAAAATTTTTCCAAAGTAAGTCTTACAATCTGAGATTTTTTTAATACGAAAAAATAATCTCATAATCTGAGAACTTTTCTATACGGAAAAATGTCCCAGAATTTTCTGTAGGGAAAAATGTGCCAGAATCTGAAATCTTTTCTGTACGCGAACCTAAGAATTTTTTATACCGAAAAAAAAATTTCATTTTCTGAGAATATGGAAAAGTTATCTAAGAATTTGAGAATCTGAATTTTTTTCTATTCAGAAAAATGTTTCAGAATCGAAGAATTTTTTTATACGCAAAATTGTCTCAGAATCTTTTTAGACGGAAAAGTTATTTTTTTTATACAGAATAATGCCTTAGAGTTGCGAATTTTTCCTTTAAATAGAGAAATTTTCTATACAGAAAAATAATATCATAATCTAAGAATTTTACTATACGGAAAAATAAATCTCAAAATCTTTGTAGGAGCTTTTTATTCAGAAAAATTATCTCAAAATCTGAATATACGGAAAAATGTTTCAGAATCGGAGAATTTTTCTATACAGAAAAATGTCTCAGAATCTGAATATTGAATTCTCAAAATACGAATATTTGTCTAAACGGAAATAGGTTTCAGGACCTGAGAATTTTTCTATACGGAAAAATATCTCTGAATCTAAGAATTTTTCAATAGAAACAAATCTCAAAATTAAATAATTTTTTAACATTTTTTAAACAAATCACATTTATTTCATATTTAAAAAAAAAAACACTTCTTTTCAACAAAAATAAAGTCATCATTGTTAATAACATTTTTAAGTTCTGCGAAAAGAAAACAACATCAAACAACAAGATTTTTAACAATTTTTTACCTTGTTAAGATTACTGGAGAACAGCACTGCTTCACTCCATACACAATGTTTGGCATATAATTAGATTTTTTTTTTCTAAAAACAAGATGCACATGTTGCAAAATGTTTCTAGAAATTGCTAGAATTCAAACTTAACAGCAACAACAGCCTACACACATTATTCATACACATGCTCTGGAGTCGAGTTTGGAAAAAGAAGTTTAGTATTGTGTACAATAATCATATGGACTCTAAAGTTGCAGTTCCATACCTAATTCCTCCAGCTTGTGTTATCTTGCCAAACAAATCCTTGTATTTTTTATTTAGTTGGCAGCGGTTTTAAATTTGAAATACTTAAATAAAGTTCCTTTTTTCTAAAGAAATTACCCAGTAAACATTTTTTTTTTAATTTTTAATCGAAGTATGGTGAATTTCGGGTTAAACCTTTCTAAAAATAGATCTTGGACCTCATATAAATTTTTGATCCTTGATCGATTTTTAAACATTCTAGCGATATCCATCCGTCCGTTTGTTTGTGTAAAGCTCGATGCAGTCCTAAACAAAAGAGCTAGAACTCTGAAGTTTATAAATTGACAAATCTAGACTCGGGGGAAAAATATTCCCTCGAAGAGCTAAGCTGTGAAAAAAAAAAACAAAAATGTGAACTAATAAAGGGTGTCCAAAATTGAGGTATCATTTTAATTTTGCTGCCATTTTTTTTCTACTTGTAATTTTTATTCTAAATTTTGATTTCAGATTCTAAATACATTCCGGTTAGTTAATATGGAACGATAAACGAAGGAACAACGTGTTTTTATTAATAAATTTTTTTTTGAAAATGGAAAGAAGAAAATAAGAATTTTTCAACAACATTTTTTTCCGACGAAGCTCATTTCCAGCTCAATGGCTACGCCAACAAGCAGAATTGTTGCATTTGGGATGAAGGGAATCTAAGAGTTATCTTAGTGCAACCATTACATCCACAAAAAGTTACGGTTTGGTGTGGTTTGTAGTCCGGTGGAATTAATAGACCATATTTTTTGAAAACGAAAATGGAAATGTGATTACGGTGAATGGAAATCGCTACAAAGAGATGATCCAAAGGTTTTGTTGCAGAAAATTGATGATTTAGACGTAGAGAACATGTGGTTTCAACAGAATGCAGTCACTTGTTACACAGCAAGAGAAACAATGGATCTTTTAAAAGACAAGTTTGAAAATCACATTATTTCTCGCAGAGGAGGAGTGAATTGGCCATCAAGATCGCGTGTTTTGACACATTTAGATTTTTTTTGTGGGGTTCAGGGAAATCGAAAGTCTACTGCAATAATCTCACAGCAGTTTAAAAGCTTAAAATCAACATTATCAGGCATATATCAACCATTGACAACAGTTTATTGAAAAACGTGTTTGATAATATAGGTAAAATATTGGGAGCCTGCCGAGCCAGAAGGGGAAGTCACTTGACCCACATAATTTTTTATTTTTAACCGGAACCTATTTGTAGTAAAAAAACATATTTTTTCATTAAAATTAAAATGATACCTCAATTTTGGACACCCTTTACATATTAATACCAATTAAAATTAAAAATCAACACCGATTGCAAACTAATACCTTTATTTGTGCGATACCAATACCGATAAAAACCAATACCGTTATTCTACAAATATGCACTCAGAAAATTATGTAAGTTACTACATGTTTGTTATTTGTATATTTTACAGTAGTTAATTCTTTTCAACTACAAAGTCAGTTGTTTTTGTATGAAAAATATCAAACAACTATTTCTGTTAGTTATTTTAAGTCGTTTTTATGAACAACTAACAAAAAAGTGCTGTGATGTAGTAACAGTTATTTAAAGTAGTTAATTTTATTTTTTTTATATCTGAAAGTTTTTTCCAAAAAATAAAAATAAGTTTTCGTTTTTTTTTATTTTTCACAACTTAAAAAAAAAAATTGGAAAAAAATGGTCAAGTTTTTTTTTGAAAAATTATTTTATTTTTACTACATTTTAGTTGTTTTAAAAACAAATGTAAGTAGTTTTTACTACATGAGTCAGTTGTTTTTAGTCAGTTGTTAGTTGATTTACCTGAAAAAGTAGTTGACCCCAAAACAACTTACAAAGTAGTTATTTTAACTGACATTTTCAGTTAATTTTACTAACATAATTTTTTGAGTGTGTAGTTCAGGGTCAATACCAGTACCCAATTCCAAAATAACTCAAAATTGGAAAAATTCATTTTCTTAGTTTTATAAAAAGTTCAAGCGATAAAAATTTTAAGTAAATCAAAATTTTATTTCATTTTGTTCGCTGTCTCATTCCATTTCGTTCCCTGTTGCACTCCATTTCGTTCCTTGTTCTTTTCGATTTGGTTCCCTGTTGCATTCCATTTCGTTTTACTTCGGTTTCATTCCTTTATGTATAACACGTGTTAAAAAAATAAAGAAGTGTCTAGGGATTGATATATAAAGTACCAATTTACGACACTTTTACCCATTGTTTACCACTTTTACAAAATGGAATTCTCAAATATGTACTTTTCTTGAATGGTTATTTTGCTGAAGTATATTTTTTATGTTAACTTTTGATATTCTGGGGTTATCAATACCCAAGTAAAAATGTGAAGGATCAGTATTGATCCGTAAAATGGATCGCTAAGATTAGATCAGTTTTAATCTGACGGATACAATTTCATCCGAAAAATGGGTTTATCTAATTATATTAACCCATTTTTCGGATGACATTGTATCCGTCCGATTAAAACTGATCTAATCTTAGCGATCCATTTTTCGGATCAGTACTGATCTTTCAAATCTCGGATCAGTACTTATCTTACTCCGATCAGTACTGATATTTTAAATCTCGGATAATATGTGATATATAAGAATATATCTAAACATTTTTACTAGGGTAGTTAAAAAAAAATATGAATTTTCCCAAATTAAAATATCCAAAAATATATATAAATATATAAAATAATGTTATAATGTTTTTTGCTGCAGAATCTTGTAACGTGACGTTACAGATAATAATATACTTATTTAAATATAAGAAAGTACTTTTTCCTATACCGGTGATCAACTACTTTTCCCTTTACCTAATATCATTTAACTACCAGATAAATAGCATTGAGAAGTAATTCTCATTTAGTTGATAAAACGGATCACATATAATGTCAAAGTTGTATCAACCAAATCAACGAGAAACCAGTAAGCCGACCAGATTCCTGTTACAATTTCGACCTTAGTCGAAGTTTGCCTGTAGTTAGTACCGTAGTTACCCAGTATTTCCCACTTGTAGTTCCCGAACCGTATCCAACCCGTTGATACACGAAGTCTTTTGATTACTTCGTTAGTATTTGCTTATTTCGTTTGTAGTTTAGACACGAAATCTCTTGCTTATTTCGTTCGTAGTTTATTTACGAAGTCTTTTGATTACTTCGTTACTATTTTATATACGAAATCTTTTGCTTATTTCGTTCGTAGTTTATTCACGAAGTCTTTTGATTACTTCGTTACTATTTTATATACGAAATCCTTTGTTTATTTCGTTTGTAGTTTAGACACGAAATCTTTTGCTTACTTCGTTCGTAGTTTATTTACGAAGTCTTTTGATTACTTCGTTAATAGTTTGTATACGAAATCCTTTGTTTATTTCGTTTGTAGTTTAAAACGAAATCTTTTGCTTATTTCGTGCGTAGTTTATTCACGAAGTCTTTTGATTACTTCGTTACTATTTTATATACGAAATCTTTTGCTTATTTCGTTCGTAGTTTATTTACAAAGTCTTTTGATTACTTCGTTAATATTTTATTTACGAAATCCTTTGTTTATTTCGTTTATAGTTTATAACGAAATCTTTTGTTTATTTCGTTTGTAGTTTATAACGAAATCTTTTGCTTATTTCGTTCGCAGTTCATTCACGAAGTCTTTTGATTACTTCGTTAATACTTTGTATACGAGATCCTTTGTTTATTTCGTTTGTTTATTTCGTTTGTAATCTTTTGCTTATTTCGTTCGTAATTTATTTACGAAGTCTTTTGATTACTTCGTTAATATTTTATATACGAAATCCTTTGTTTATTTCGTTGGTAGTTTATAACGAAATCTTTTGATTATTTCGTTCGTTGTTTATTTACGAAGTCTTTTGATTACTTCGTTAATATTTTATATACGAAATCCTTTGTTTATTTCGTTCGTAGTTAATACCGAAATCTTTTGTTTATTTCATTCATAGTTTGTATTTAAGGCACGAAATCTTTTGATTATTTCGTTTTAAATTGTATACGAAATCCTTTGTTTATTTCGTTTGTATTTAAGGCACGAAATCTCTTGATTATTTCGTAAAGCTCTTGTTCACGAAGTCTTTTGAATACTTCGGTATCATTTCATGCACAAGAGATCTTTTCTTATCCCGCTCATACTCAAGGGACGAAATCTTTTAACTATTTCGTACTTAAGTTAGAAAATAGGTCTTTTGAACACTTTAAGGCACGAACTCTTTGATTATTTCGTACGGTTCTTGAAGTGATCAATTAGTTTTCTTACATTCAAACCTTTTTCTCTTGTTAATTGTCCTCCTAAATACATTGTGTGTACTACGTAAGATCGCTCTTCATAGCCCTCTTACTGATTCAAAGGAGCAAACTTTTGCCGATCCTGAACAAACTAAGTTTACCCCAGCTGGAAAATTAAATTGCATCACAGTCTTAGATTCAAAATTTCAAATTGTTTAGTACTACGGTTTTAGGAGTTCAAAAAAAGTACCATAGTACAATTATTTCTTATTTCCATTTCTCTATTCTCTCTCTCCTATAAAATCAGTCATGCGGCAAGAAATATTGCCTAGTCTAAATTGGTACTTATTTCAGGATATAGAAAAAGTACCAAAGCATGGACGTATACAGGGGGTGGGCACAGGGGGCACGTGCCCCCCCTTTTCGATTTGAAAATTTTGAAAATTTTATACACAAAAATGCATTATACAAAAAAAAAATCACAAGTTTCTAAATATTTTGATTTTAAAAGAAAAGATTTTATTTTTTTATAAAAACTCTAGAGTTTGAAATAATTCCGTTTCTAAAAAGGCATTTATACCTAAAAATCAGTAAAATATAATAAAAAAATACATAATATTAGTTTTATCATGAAAATTAATTTCTACAAAACAAATTTCAGACAATATGAACCGATTGCTCTGAAACTTCAAAGACTATTTTAAATTTACACATTTTCATGAAAAAAATATTTAACGAAGCCAAATTTTAACAAGGTTGTGCCCCTATTGGATAAGCATAAAAAACATTTATTCTCATATGGAAACATCATATAGTTTCTTAGAAAGAAATGGCTACAAATCAAAAACATTCCCCATTTTTTGAACCTCAAAATCCCCGATGAGCCGAGACACCACAACCTTAGAATTGTTTCTTGTATATGAGGGTTTCTTCATCAAATTTAAACACAGGTTTTTGTGGTCGCTTAAGAAGAATCTTCAGTTGGAATTTTAAAATTCAAAATGGCGGATCCAACATGGCGACAAATATTTTTAAAAAATTAACCGATTTGCTTGAAACTTTTTATACCCGAGTTTTTGGGGTCGCTAAATAAGAATCTAAAGTTAGATTTTCGAATGGCAGATTCTAATTTAGCAATCCAACACACCGGTGCGTAAAGAGTTTTGAGTGAATCTGTTGTTTAAAAAACAAACTATTGCCATCTTGGATCCGAAATTTTGCATTTTAAAAATCCAACTGCAAATTCTTCTTAAGCGATTTCAAGAATCCGTATTCAAAACCAAATATTTTTAAGTAATTTCGCAATTTTTTAAAAAATTATTAAACCCATACCAATTTTGGAGAAAAGAGTGGCCCGGTGACGAAGAATCCCACAAGTTTCATGCAAATCGGTTTATAAGGGTTGAGATACTTCCATTGTAAGACACATTTTCTGTATTAAAATCTGAGATATTATTTGTTTATTAAAATTCTCAGATTCTGAAAAGTTTTTTCTATAAACATTAATTTGTCAGACATTATTTTCATCAAAAGCTTATATAAAAAAGGCTAATATAATTTTTTTAAAGAAAATTTTTAGATTCTTAACATTTTTCCAGTACAAAGATTTCGAGATTTTATAAAAAAATCTGATATTTCAAGACATTTTCTATATAAATAAAGATGAAATCGTGTTTTTGGGGGGGGGGGGGGGGGGGGTAGTTAAAAAAAAATATTAATAGGCGATGACGGAAAAAATTTTGGGAATTGTGCCCCCCCGTTTTCAAATTCCTGGATACGTCGCTGTACCAAAGTACACTTTTATTATCCCAATTCACCCCCTTAGAATCGAATTTTCTAAAAAGTATTTTATTCGGGATGTTTTTTATCTAGTAGATCCTTTTCAAAGTTTCATTTTATAAGGACCATTATTTAAGGAAATAGAAACGGTCCAAGAAACTTTAATTTGAATCCTTCAGCGAAAAAAATTAAAAAAGTACTTTTTGGAAATTCTGAATCTAAGGGGGTAGAAACAGTCCTAGAAACTTTAAATTTGAATCCTTCAGCGGGAAAAAATAAAAAAGTACTTTTTAGAAATTCTGATTCTAAGGGGGGAAAAAGGGTAAAATAGTGTAATTTGATACTTTTTTTCAGAAATAATAGTCAAGAAACTTCAAATTTGTAATGTAGGAAGAAGTACGTTTTGAAAATTTCGATTATAAGGAGACAAAAAGGGGTAAAATAGTGCACATTGGTACTTTTTTCCTTTTTTCTGAAATTATGGTTGTAGGATTCTTCGGTGAAATGGGGTTAACTAGTTTACTTTTACAGAAACAAAAGGGTCCCTCGGTCAAAAAAACATTTTGAAAAAATTACTTTTTGGAAATTTCGTTCCTAAAGCGATAAAAAGGATAAAAAAGTGTACTTTTGGTACTTTTTGCTTTTTCCTGAAATAATGGTTTTAGAAACTTAAAATTTGAAATGTAGGATCCTAGAGTGAAAAGAACATTTTGAAAAAAGTGCTTTTGGATATTCCGTTTCTAAGGGTTGTGAAAAGGGATAAACAAAAATTACTTTTTGTACTTTTTATATTACATGAAATAATAACCCTATACACTTGAAATTTAAAAAAAATTGTAATTTCTTTAGGTATCGGATGGTATACATAACTCGGCACAGCCAAATTTAAGGCTCTCACTTGTTTTTATGTAAATCGTTTAACGGTTGGGAGATTTCCTTTGTTAGTCGTGCAATTTTTATAAAATAATTCACTGGGTTAAAGTTTTAATATTTATGTGTTGGTATGTATGTATGACTAACAATAAGACCATGTCGGTATATCTATTTTATTTAGCAAACAAGCATCTTGGCTAGACAAGTGCGTGGGCCAACCTTTACTAACTTTGCTAGACTTTTTAGACAAACAATTCACGCAGCTGCAATTTAAATTGTTTTTTACCTTATATCTTTGTTTTTTCTTCTCTCGTATTTCCACAAGTATTTTCTTTTTCTGCGATTATTTTTCTTATATGTCTGTAGTAACAACTATTTCTTAAAAAGGGTTTTATTATTTTTTTTTTAATTTCTAGGAAAACTAAAGCTTTACCATATACTCTACCCAGCGACATCTGTGTCTGGGCATCTCACTATTTTTGGCGATATATATGTTGATACTCTGCAAGATGCTGTAGAATTGTTTAGATGCAGCTGCAGGCGGTAAGTTTAGACAAATAACTTTACAAACCACAAACAATTATCAAAAGCGTAAATGCAATTTTGACTTTTATGCAACAAGAATATGGGATAGTCTTAATGATCAAATCGGCCAGTGAACAAGTGCAATTAAAATGTAATGAAATAATCCTTAACAAAGAGGGATTTACAAAGAACAGTACCGTTTTAACCATTAGGGCACGTACCCAGGTCCCCGACATCTGAGACATTTCTCTTATAGAAAAAATCATAGATTTTGAGACCTTTTTTGTATAGAAAAAGTCCCAGATTCTCAAATATTTATACCTTACACCACTCTGTGGTACAGGGTATAATGAGTTTGTGCTGATGTTTGTAACTACCCGAAATATTGGTCCTTGACCTACCTTCAAGTATTCCGATCGACTCAGAATTACTTTTTGAGTCGATTTAGCGATGTCCGTCCGTCCGTCCGTCTATCCATCTATCGGTTTAAGCACGATACAGGTCGCAATTTTACATCAATTGACTTGAAATTTAAAACTTAAGCATCTTTTGGTCCATGGACGAAGCCTGTTCTGAGACATTTTTCCTATAGAAAAAGTCTCAGATTCTGAGACATTTTTCCTATAGAAAAAGTCTCAGATTCTGAGACATTTTTCCTATAGGAAAAATGTCTCAGAATTTGAGATTTTTTTCTATTGGAAAAATGTCTCAAAATCTGAGACTTTTTTTATAGGAAAAATGTCTCAGAATCTGAGACTTTTTCTATGGGAAAAATGTCTCAGAATCTGAGACTTTTTCTATGGGAAAAATGTCTCAGAATCTTTTTCTATAGGAAAAATGTCTCAGAATCTGAGACTTTTTCTATAGGAAAAATGTCTCAGAATCTGAGACTTTTTCTATAGGAAAAATGTCTCAGAATCTGAGACTTTTTCTATAGGAAAAATGTCTCAGAATCTGAGACTTTTTCTATAGGAAAAATGTCTCAGAATCTGAAACTTTTTCTATAGGAAAAATGTCTCAGAATTTGAGATTTTTTTCTATTGGAAAAATGTCTCAAAATCTGAGACTTTTTCTATAGGAAAAATGTCTCAGAATCTGAGACTTTTTCTATGGGAAAAATGTCTCAGAATCTGAGACTTTTTCTATAGAAAATATGTCTCAATATCTGAGACTTTTTCAAAAACGTTTCAGAATCTGAGACTTTTTCTATAGGACAAATTTATCAGAGTCTGAGGCTTTTCTATGGGAAAATGTATCAGAATCTGAGACTTTTTCTATAGAAAAAATATCCCAGAATCTGAAGCTTTTTCTGTAGAAAAAATGTCTCAGAATCTGAGTATTTTCCTGCAGGAAAAATGTCTCAGAATCTGAGAATTTCTCTATAGGAAAAATGTCTCAGAATCTGAGACTTTTTCTATAGGAAAAATGTCGCAGAATCTAGACTTTTTCTATAGGAAAAATGTCTCAGAATCTGAGACTTTTTCTATAGGAAAAATGTCTCGGAAAATGTCTAGGAAAAATGTCTCAGAATCTGAGAATTTTAGTGTGGAAAAAATGTCTCAGATTCTGAGACATTTTTCCTATAGAAAAATTCTAATATTCTGAGACATTTTTTCCACACTAAAATTCTCAGATTCTGAGACATTTGGCCTAGACATTTTCCGAGACATTTTTCCTATAGAAAAAGTCTCAGATTCTGAGACATTTTTCCTATAGAAAAAGTCTAGATTCTGAGACATTTTTCCTATATAAAAAGTCTAAGATTCTGAGACATTTTTCCTATAGAAAAATTCTCAGATTCTGAGACTTTTTCTATAGGAAAAATTTATCAGAGTCTGAGACTTTTCTATGGGAAAATGTATCAGAATCTGAGACTTTTTCTATAAAAAAAATATCTCAGAATCTGAAGCTTTTTCTGTAGAAAAAATGTCTCAGAATCTGAGTATTTTCCTGCAGGAAAAATGTCTCAGAATCTGAGAATTTTTCTATAGGAAAAATGTCTCAGAATCTTAGACTTTTTCTATAGGAAAAATGTCTCAGAATCTAGACTTTTTCTATAGGAAAAATGTCTCAGAATCTGAGACTTTTTCTATAGGAAAAATGTCTCGGAAAATGTCTAGGCAAAATGTCTCAGAATCTGAGAATTTTAGTGTGGAAAAAATGTCTCAGAATATTAGAATTTTTCTATAGGAAAAATGTCTCAGAATCTGAGACATTTTTCCACACTAAAATTCTCAGATTCTGAGACATTTTTCCTAGACATTTTCCGCGACATTTTTCTTATAGAAAAAGTCTCAGATTCTGAGACATTTTTCCTATAGAAAAAGTCTAGATTCTGAGACATTTTTCCTATAGAAAAAGTCTCAGATTCTGAAACATTTTTCCTATAGAAAAATTCTCAGATTCTGAGACATTTTTCCTGCAGGAAAATACTCAGATTCTGAGACATTTTTTCTACAGAAAAAGCTTCAGATTCTGGGATATTTTTTTTATAGAAAAAGTCTCAGATTCTGATACATTTTCCCATAGAAAAGCCTCAGACTCTGATAAATTTTTCCTATAGAAAAAGTCTCAGATTCTGAGACGTTTTTGAAAAAGTCTCAGATATTGAGACATATTTTCTATAGAAAAAGTCTCAGATTCTGAGACATTTTTCCCATAGAAAAAGTCTCAGATTCTGAGACAGTTTTCCTATAGAAAAAGTCTCAGATTTTGAGACATTTTTCCAATAGAAAAAAATCTCAGATTCTGAGACATTTTTCCTATAGAAAAAGTCTCAGATTCTGAGACATTTTTCCTATAGAAAAAGTCTCAGATTCTGAGACATTTTTCCTATAGAAAAAGTCTCAGATTCTGAGACATTTTTCCTTAAGAAAAAGTCTCAGATTCTGAGACATTTTTCCTATAGAAAAAGTCTCAGATTCTGAGACATTTTTCCTATAGAAAAAGTCTCAGATTCTGAGACATTTTTCCTATAGAAAAAGTCTCAGATTCTGAGACTGAGAATTTTTCTATAGGAAAAATGTCTCAGAATCTGAGACCTTTTCTGTAGGAAAAATGTCTCAGAATCTGCGACTTTTTCTATAGAAAAAATGTCTCAGAATCTAGACTTTTTCTAATCTTAGACTTTTTCTATGCCATAAAAATGTCTGAGAATCTGAGACTTTTTCTCTAGGAAAAATGTTTCAGAATCTGAGACTTTTTCTATGGGAAAAATATCTCAGAATATTAGATGTTTTCTATAGGAAAAATGTCTTAGAATCTGAAACTTTTTCTATAGTAAAATGTCTCAGAATCTGAGATTTTTTTACACGAAAAATGTGTCAGAATCAAAGACTTTTTCTATAGGAAAAATGTCTCAGAATCTGAGACTTTTTCTATAGGAAAAATGTCTCAGAATCTGAGACTTTTTCTATAGGAAAAATGTCTCAGAATCTGAGACTTTTTCTATAGGAAAAATGTCTCAGAATCTGAGACTTTTTCTATAGGAAAAATGTCTCAGAATCTGAGACTTTTTCTATAGGAAAAATGTCTCAGAATCTGATACTTTTTCTATAGGAAAAATGTCTCAGAATCTGATACTTTTTCTATAGGAAAAATGTCTCAGAATCTGAGAATTTGCCTATAGGAAAAATGTCTCAGAATCTGAGACTTTTTCTATAGGAAAAATGTCTCAGAATCTGAGACTTTTTCTATAGGAAAAATGTCTCAGAATCTGAGACTTTTTCTATAGGAAAAATGTCTCAGAATCTGAAACTCATTATACCCTGTACCACAGAGTGGTGTAAGGTATAAATATTTGAGAATCTGGGACTTTTTCTATACAAAAAAGGTCTCAAAATCTATGATTTTTTCTATAAGAGAAATGTCTCAGATGTCGGGGACCTGGGTACGTGCCCTAATGGTTAAAACGGTACTGTTCTTTGTAAATCCCTCTTTGTTAAGGATTATTTCATTACATTTTAATTGCACTTGTTCACTGGCCGATTTGATCATTAAGACTATCCCATATTCTGAGACATTTTTCCTATAGAAAAAGTCTCAGATTCTGAGACATTTTTCCTATAAAAAAAGTCTCAGATTCTGAGACATTTTTCCTATAGAAAAAGTCTCAGATTCTGAGACATTTTTCGTGTAGAAAAATATCAGATTCTGAGACATTTTACTATAGAAAAAGTTTCAGATTCTAAGACATTTTTCCTATAGAAAACATCTAATATTCTGAGATATTTTTCCTATAGAAAAAGTGTCAGATTCTGAAACATTTTCCTAGAGAAAAAGTCTCAGATTCTCAGACATTTTTATGGCAAAGAAAAAGTCTCAGATTAGAAAAAGTCTAGATTCTGAGACATTTTTTCTATAGAAAAAGTCTCAGATTCTGAGACATTTTTCCTACAGAAAAAGTCTCAGATTCTGAGACATTTTTTCTATAGAAAAAGTCTCAGATTCTGAGACATTTTTCCTACAGAAAAAGTCTCAGATTCTGAGACATTTTTCCTATAGAAAAATTCTCAGATTCTGAGACATTTTTTCCACACTAAAATTCTCAGATTCTGAGACATTTTTCCTAGACATTTTCCGAGACATTTTTCCTATAGAAAAAGTCTCAGATTCTGAGACATTTTCCTATAGAAAAAGTCTAGATTCTGAGACATTTTTCCTATAGAATAAGTCTAGATTCTGAGACATTTTTCCTATAGAAAAAGTCTCAGATTCTAAGACATTTTTCCTATAGAAAAATTCTCAGATTCTAAAACATTTTTCCTGTAGAAAATGTATCAGATTCTGAGACATTTTCCTACAGAAATTTTTTTTCAGAATCTGAGCCTTTTTCTATAGGAACAATGTCTCAGAATCTGAGACACTTTTAATATAGAAAAATTCTAAGATAAGATTCTGTTTCAGAATCTGAGACTTTTTCTATGGGAAAAATATCTCAGAATATTAGATGTTTTCTATAGGAAAAATGTCTTAGAATCTGAAACTTTTTCTATAGTAAAATGTCTCAGAATCTGAGATTTTTTTACACGAAAAATGTGTCAGAATCAAAGACTTTTTCTATAGGAAAAATGTCTCAGAATCTGAGACTTTTTCTATAGGAAAAATGTCTCAGAATCTGAGACTTTTTCTATAGGAAAAATGTCTCAGAATCTGAGACTTTTTCTATAGGAAAAATGTCTCAGAATCTGAGACTTTTTCTATAGGAAAAATGTCTCAGAATCTGATACTTTTTCTATAGGAAAAATGTCTCAGAATCTGAGAATTTGCCTATAGGAAAAATGTCTCAGAATCTGAGACTTTTTCTATAGGAAAAATGTCTCAGAATCTGAGACTTTTTCTATAGGAAAAATGTCTCAGAATCTGAGACTTTTTCTATAGGAAAAATGTCTCAGAATCTGAAACTCATTATACCCTGTACCACAGAGTGGTGTAAGGTATAAATATTTGAGAATCTGGGACTTTTTCTATACAAAAAAGGTCTCAAAATCTATGATTTTTTCTATAAGAGAAATGTCTCAGATGTCGGGGACCTGGGTACGTGCCCTAATGGTTAAAACGGTACTGTTCTTTGTAAATCCCTCTTTGTTAAGGATTATTTCATTACATTTTAATTGCACTTGTTCACTGGCCGATTTGATCATTAAGACTATCCCATATTCTGAGACATTTTTCCTATAGAAAAAGTCTCAGATTCTGAGACATTTTTCCTATAAAAAAAGTCTCAGATTCTGAGACATTTTTCCTATAGAAAAAGTCTCAGATTCTGAGACATTTTTCGTGTAGAAAAATATCAGATTCTGAGACATTTTACTATAGAAAAAGTTTCAGATTCTAAGACATTTTTCCTATAGAAAACATCTAATATTCTGAGATATTTTTCCTATAGAAAAAGTGTCAGATTCTGAAACATTTTCCTAGAGAAAAAGTCTCAGATTCTCAGACATTTTTATGGCAAAGAAAAAGTCTCAGATTAGAAAAAGTCTAGATTCTGAGACATTTTTTCTATAGAAAAAGTCTCAGATTCTGAGACATTTTTCCTACAGAAAAAGTCTCAGATTCTGAGACATTTTTTCTATAGAAAAAGTCTCAGATTCTGAGACATTTTTCCTACAGAAAAAGTCTCAGATTCTGAGACATTTTTCCTATAGAAAAATTCTCAGATTCTGAGACATTTTTTCCACACTAAAATTCTCAGATTCTGAGACATTTTTCCTAGACATTTTCCGAGACATTTTTCCTATAGAAAAAGTCTCAGATTCTGAGACATTTTCCTATAGAAAAAGTCTAGATTCTGAGACATTTTTCCTATAGAATAAGTCTAGATTCTGAGACATTTTTCCTATAGAAAAAGTCTCAGATTCTAAGACATTTTTCCTATAGAAAAATTCTCAGATTCTAAAACATTTTTCCTGTAGAAAATGTATCAGATTCTGAGACATTTTCCTACAGAAATTTTTTTTCAGAATCTGAGCCTTTTTCTATAGGAACAATGTCTCAGAATCTGAGACACTTTTAATATAGAAAAATTCTAAGATTCTGAGACATTTTTCCTATAGAAAAAGTCTTAGATTCTAAGAAATTTTTCGTATAGAAAAAGAGTCAGATTCTGAGACATTTTTGATGTAGAAAAGTGTTAGATTCTGAGATATTTTTCATATGGAAAAAGTGTCATATTCTGAGACATTTTTCATATGGAAAAAGTTTCATATTCTGAGACATTTTTCCTGAGACATTTTTCGTATAGAAAAAGAGTCAGATTCTGAGAAATTTTTGGTGTAGAAAAGTGTCAGATTCTGAGACATTTTTTCTGAGAAAAAGTGTCATATTCTGAGACATTTTTCATATGGAAAAAGTCTCAGATTCTGAGACATTTTTCCTATAGAAAAAGTCTCAGATTCTGAGACATTTTTCCTATAGAAAAAGTCTCAGATTCTGAGACATTTTTCCTATAGAAAAAGTCTCAGATTCTGAGACATTTTTCCTATAGAAAAAGTCTCAGATTCTGAGACATTTTTCCTATAGAAAAAGTCTTAGATTCTGAGACATTTTTCCTATAGAAAAAGTCTCAGATTCTGAGACATTTTTCCTATAGAAAAAGTCTCAGATTCTGAGACATTTTTCCTATAGAAAAAGTCTCAGATTCTGAGACATTTTTCCTATAGAAAAAGTTTCAGATTCTGAGACATTTTTCCTATAGAAAAAGTCTCAGATTCTGAGACATTTTTCCTATAGAAAAAGTCTCAGATTCTGAGACATTTTTCCTATAGAAAAAGTCTCAGATTCTGAGACATTTTTCCTATAGAAAAAGTCTCAGATTCTGAGACATTTTTCCTATAGAAAAAGTCTCAGATTCTGAGACATTTTTCCTATAGAAAAAGTCTCAGATTCTGAGACATTTTTCCTATAGAAAAAGTCTCAGATTCTGAGACATTTTTCCTATAGAAAAAGTCTCAGATTCTGAGACATTTTTCCTATAGAAAAAGTCTCAGATTCTGAGACATTTTTCCTATAGAAAAAGTCTCAGATTCTGAGACATTTTTCCTATAGAAAAAGTCTCAGATTCTGAGACATTTTTCCTATAGAAAAAGTCTCAGATTCTGAGACATTTTTCCTATAGAAAAAGTCTCAGATTCTGAGACATTTTTCCTATAGAAAAAGTCTCAGATTCTGAGACATTTTTCCTATAGAAAAAGTCTCAGATTCTGAGACATTTTTCCTATAGAAAAAGTCGCAGATTCTGAGACATTTTTCCTATAGAAAAAGTCTCAGATTCTGAGACATTTTTCCTATAGAAAAATTCTCAGATTCTGAGACATTTTTCCTATAGAAAAAGTCTCAGATTCTAAGACATTTTTCCTTTAGAAAAAGTCCCAGATTCTGAGACATTTTTCCTATAGAAAAGTCTCAGATTCTGAGACATTTTTCCTTTAGAAAAAGTCTCAGATTCTGAGACATTTTTCCTATAGAAAAAGTCTCAGATTCTGAGACATTTTTCCTATAGAAAAAGTCTCAGATTCTGAGACATTTTTCCTATAGAAAAAGTCTCAGATTCTGAGACATTTTTCCTATAGAAAAAGTCTCAGATTCTGAGACATTTTTCCTATAGGAAAAGTCTCAGATTCTTAGACGATTTCCCCTATAGAAGAATTGTCAAATTCTGAGACATTTTTCCTATAGAAAAAATCTCAGATTCTGAAACATTTTTCCTATAGAAAAAGTCTCAGATTCTGAGACGTTTTTAATATAGAAAAAATCTCAGATTCTGAAACATTTTAGAAAAAATGTCTCAGAATCTTAGAATTTTTCTATATTAAAAATGTCTCAGATTCTGAGACATTTTTCCTATAGAAAAAGCGCAGATTCTAAGACATTTTCCTACAGAAAATTTTCCTACAGAAAATTTTCCTACAGAAAATTTTCATACATAAAAAAATGTCTTAGATTCTAAGACATTTTTCGTATAGAAAAAGAGTCAGATTCTGAGACATTTTTGGTGTAGAAAAGTGTCAGATTGTGAGACATTTTTCATATGGAAAAAGTGTCATATTCTGACACATTTTTTATATGGAAAAATGTTTCAGAATCTGAGACATTTTTCCTAAGACATTTTTCGTATAGAAAAAGATTCAGATTCTGAGACATTTTTGGTGTAAAAAAGTGTCAGATTCTGAGACATTTTTCATATGGAAAAAGTGTCATATTCTGAGACATTTTTCATATGGAAAAAGTCTCAGATTCTGAGACATTTTTTCTATAGACAAACAAACTCAGATTCTGAGACATTTTTCCAAGAGAAAAAGTCTCAGATTCTGAGAAATTTTGCCTAAAGAAAAAGTCTCAGATTCTGACCCATTTTTCCCTGAGACATTTTTTCTGAGACTTTTTAATTGTGGAAAATGTCTCGGATTCTGAGACATTTTGCCTGTAGATTTGGGGCGGAATTTGGGGCGGAATCTAAATAGGAAAACCTTATTAGATTCCAATCGTAAATCTATTGTCTGCTTATTTAATTTAAAACTCAACAACTTTTGAATTCATTTCAAAATTTGGTTTTCACTCTTAAAGTCTTATAGCGAAAATCTGGTTGTTTAAAAACACCTGTAATTTCCTGCCTTTATATTCGTGTTATTAAAATAAAATCTATTAATCAAAACAACACGGCTCACTAATTACCAATAATATAATTCATTAATATGCAGATTTTTACCAGATTTTTACTAAACTCAAAAAATTATGTTAGTAAAATCAACTGAAAATGTCAGTTAAAATAACTACTTTGTAAGTTGTTTTGGGGTCAACTACTTTTTCAGTTAAATCAACTAACAATGTTAGTTATTTTAACTGACAAAAAACCACTGACTTATGTAGTAAAAACTACTAACATTTGTAGTCATAACAACTAAAATGTAGTAAAAATAAAATAATCAATATATAATTTTGTTTTCGAAAAATTTTTCAAAAAAAAAATTGAAGACCAAATTTTTTCCAAGTTTTTTCTTTTTTTTTTTAAAAAGTTGTGAAAAATAAAAAAAAAATAAAATTTATTTTTTATATATGGTTTTGAATTGAGAAAAGTGTGAAAGAAAAATTTTAATTTTTCTAAAAATTTAAGACATCCTGGTTTGTTTCTTACTAGTTTCATATTATCCAGTTATAATAATCTTCAGAAAAACTTTATTTTTATTTTTGTGGAAAAAACTTTGGAAATTTTTCAGACATAAAAAAAATAAAATTAACTACTTTGAATAACTGTTACTACATCACAGTACTGTTTTGTTAGTTGTTCAAAAAAACGACTTAAAATAACTAACAGAAATAGTTGTTTGATATTTTTCATACAATAACAACTGACTTTGAAGTTGAAAACAACGAACTACTGTAAAGTATACAAATAACTAACATGTAGTAACTTACATAATTTTCTGAGTGATAGAGTTTTTTTTTCTATAAGACAACAAAAATCAATTAAATAATGATATGACATCCTGCCAATAAATTTTATAATGTATTAATATTGCATTTTTCACCATCTTCTGATTATTGACTATGCGCACCTGTGCGCAATTATTTACATGTACTAAATGTTTTATAGAATATCAAAAACCACAGGATATAACATGTTTTTTTTTATTCTATACTAAATGTTAATATAATAATGATGATGCTGCTGATAATAATAATTATGAAGGTTCTCATAATTTAATCAAGTTTATAGAAGAATACAAAAAAAAAATGTAGCGAAAAACGAGTAGCTTTTAAATACATAAATGCAAAATACAGGATGTTAAAAAACCGTCAATACAATTAAAAAGTAAAAATCATATGATCATGATATTACAATGACGAGGATGTTGAAAATGATTTTAATTATTCGCACAGCTTCCTACAAAGCTTTCAACTACTTAGAGATAGAGGTATAAGTTTGTCATTGAGTTTGTAACTTAACAACATTGTTTAGGTGATCATCAACATTTATAGATGAAATTTGAAAATTCTACTTGTAATTCAAAGATTAAATTTGAAATTCGAAGATTTTACTTCTAATTCGAAGATTCCATTTGTAATTTGAAAATACCAATTTTAATTCAAACAAGTAGAAAAGTTAAATTCGACTTTGCCGAATCTATGAATACCCTCCACAATGCCTTTTTTAAAGGATAGTACATTTTTTTAACGTGAAAAAATAAACAATTTTGATTAGAAATATTTTATTTTGAGTAAAAAATTCTTTTTTTTACTATAAAGCTTTTTTCGAGTGTAATGTTTTTTTTGTATAAAAATATTACTGAGTGAATGCACGTACGTATGTACACAAAATATTGTAATTTTTTTGAGTGAAAAATTTTTTCGAGTGTAGTTTTTAAGTTACCAATGCTTTTAAAACTAAACAAGTTTAAAAAGCATTGCTTTAAAAGTAAACAAGTTTGAAAAGCATTGTTAAGTTACCGCCAATGCACTGTGGGCCAGCATCCAAGAGTTTTGGCCAAAACTAGAATACAGAGGATAGAAGTCTTTATAATATGCCAAAAGAGGTTTAGGCAGTGGCTAATCACAAATCTGGAATCAAAAATTTAAAATTCAAAATGGCGGATACAAAATGGCGGCCATAAATTTTTTAATTTGAATAAATAATACTTAAAATATTTGTTTATAAAGGATATGGCGACGCTGATTACGAATATGAAATCGAAAATTTAAAATGGCGGATTCAAAATGGCGGTAAAAAACTTTTAGATTTGTATACATCGAACTTTATTTATTGGTTTATGAAGGATATGGCGTCGCTAATTACGAATTTGGAATCAGAAAATAGAAATTCAAAATGGAGGATTCAAAACGGCGGCCAAAAGTTTTAAAATTTGTAAATATTAAACTTCAATTATTTGTTTATCAATGATATGGCGTCACTAATTACGAATATGAAATCGAAAATTATAAATTCAAAATGGCGGGTTCAAAATGGTGGCTTTTTATTTAAAAATTGGTAAATATTGAACTTAAATTATTTGTTTCTACTTGATATGGCTTCGATGTTTGCGAATATAGAATTAGCAGCAAAGTGTTTTCGTGAGCACATTAATATAAACAAAATCCAAGAATGTCGTAATTAACAAGAAAAGGTTTGTTATTGTAAATTACATCCAAACTATTTTATGGAAATGCACTTAAATGAAATTATTTTTTTTGTCTTCTTTTTTTCTCACACAGAAATAATTTAATCAAACTAAAGATGAAATATTGCACCAAAATATACCCAGTAATATTTTGAATTCCAAAGAATCGGTTATGTGTTGCGAATCGAATATTTACCACTTTAACTGAACATGTCAACTTGTTGATGCTTTTAAACGAATAATTAATTTATGCTCAAACTCCGCATTTAAAAAACACGGATAAAAAAGTTAATAAACTCTAATCCGGATCATTAAACTGCATTGAAATTTCAGCATAAATGTATCATTAACAAGTAAAAAAGTTAAATTCGGCCTTGCCGAATGTAGTGATACCCTCCACAATTTCAAAAAGATTATTGCAAAAAACTTTATTTAAAAGGAAATTACTTTTGAAAAAAAAAAAATTTTTGAAAAAAAATTTCCGCGAAAAAAAATTTTGGTAAAAAAAATCCGCGATTTTTTTCTTTTTTTTTCAAAAAATATGTTCGTACTTGTTTAAATACCATTTGGTGTTCAATTATGTTCACATATGCCAACCAGAAGCCGAATTAAAGCATTTTGTATTTTTAGGCTATGTTGAAAGTACTGAAATTTTTGAGGTGTGCTTACATTTTCGTTCATAACTTTTGAACCGCTGAACCGATATCGCTCAAATGCAATACTAAACTTCTCGGGAGAACTTCCAATAAATATGTTAAGTTTCAGTCATCTCTGTGCAATATTTTGTCCGCGACAGCATTTTCCACAGACAGACAGACAGACGGACAGACGGACAGACGGACAGACGGACAGACGGACATCGCTAGAATGTCTTAAAATCGATCGAGCATCATGAATATATATACTTTATGGGGTCCCAGATCGATATTTCGATGAGTTACAAACAGAATGACAAACTTATATATACCCTGTATCACTAGAGTGGAGGGTATAAAAAGTAGAACTTGAGGACGCAGTTATACTAGATATATTCTATATGAATTCTACGATAATGTTGTTCCTAAAAAAACCTCTCAAAAATGCTCATCAATTGCCACTATCGGCTAATTAAAGTGGTAACCCATAAATATCAGCAGCTTAAATGCGCCACTGAATATGTGAGCATTAAGAATTTATAAAAGTCCGAATAAAAGCCAAACTAGCAAAAATATCGCCAAAAGCAAAATCAAGTTTCGGCTTAATCCCAGCAAAATTTTCTGTTCCAAATAATCGGTTCCAGAACGCATCAAACTACCCTGCAACCGGTTCTACTTAACATTCCAGAATCAATGATTTTTGTTTGAAATTGTCCCGAAAGCAATCGTTATTTAGAGCAAGTAGTTTTTTTGAAAAATACTTTTACATAGAAAATTTTGTTGTGATTACCGTAGAATATATTCAAGAATCTATTGAACCAGGAATTAGTTCCAAAAAATTTTCCTGGGATCATAATAGAGGTTATTATACACGAATTTGGGGGTCCTATCTATGTATATAATATAACGTTTATATGTATATAGTATAGTTTACAGATTTTGGACAATTACAACTTAATAAAACCGAATATCGCTAAGTCCAATACACTATTTAATAGGCCTTTAAATGACTTTTCGATCTGTATGAAATGTTCATATAGCTCCTTTGAAACAGATATAAAAAAACGAAATAATACCGTTTTCCCCCTCCCATTTCCCCTCTTTAACCGCCGAGATGGCACCTTAAAAAAACAGGTTAATCTTAGATTTCGACCTTCTATAACATACGTGAATTGCAGAACAATCGGAGTGCAAGTGATTTTAACTTCCGTGCTAGTGTAGAAGTGTAATCTGAACGCCATTTTTTAGTTAAAGAACAATATCTCGAAAGTTTATGAATGGTCGCAGATGGTCGCAAAATTCCAGTTAGGGGACATATTAAGGAACACATTGGCATTAAAGGTTTTCCAAAATCGTTTGGAGCTTTTTGGAGATCGATGTTGAAAAATGGCGATTTTCAAAAAAATCGTTATTTTTTTGGGAAACTTAAATTTTATACCTTCTTTTGATAATTATTGAAGTGTTTTAGATTTTGATATGTTAATAAGTACTTCTTTAGTGATTTCTGAATGATTTTCAGTCAAAATTTTTTTAATTTCCAAAGTTTTTTTTAATATACATATTAAAAAAAAAATTGTCACAAAAATTGGAAATTTTGACTTTGACCTCTTGCCAAAGAAAATCAGATAGCCACAATATTACAATATTTTATTTACATAATATTGAACATTCCAAGATTTTGAATACATCAACAGAATTTGGATGCAGCGAAATTGACTTTTGGCCAAAAAACGGAGATCCTGGCCCACTGTGCAGTGCTTTTAAAACTTGTTAAACACGTGGCATTTAAGATGAAACCAAAATGAAATTCAGGGTTTTGCTTATAACTTTTGAACCACTAGACCGATTAAGCTGAAATACCAAACAGACGTGGGGAACAGCAAAGATACATGCCAAGTTTCAGCAGTCTCATTATTGTCTTTCGAAAGCTGTCGTGTTTTTTATCTCGTAAATTCGCGAAAAACCCTTGCCGAAATTTACTCTGTTGCTCATAACTTTTGAACCACTGCACAGTGGGAAAAATTGCCAATCTAGCGGGAAATAATTCAAAATATAACTGACAGATTTTAACAAAGTTATAATGCGATTTCAAAGTGGGATAGTGACTGCGTTTTAATCCGTTAAGAACTTAAAGTTTAGTTTACCCATTAGGGAATTACACACTATCAAATGTTGACAATTTATTGGGCTCTCACAGTTAATTGTTTATAATAGTAAACTTGTCATCGCCGTGTATCGGAAGGAGTAAGCCGTTACCTACCAAGTGTTTGATTTATTTTAAAGGGTGCTATTAGGTGTATTATGTATAAATTTCCATACGTTATCTGTTTTGTGAAGGCTCCCTCGTAACGAATTACATAAACAACGTTTTTTTTAACTTGTTTAAATTCTTATGGAGCTACAAAAAAAACGCTGTCAGATGCTGCTTTATCTTTAATTATAGATTATTCTACATATAATGAAGTATTACTATTCAAAAAATTAGCTGCGTAGGCCTGCGTACCGATTTTTTTAAATTATTTTTGTAATTTTGGTCTTTCAATAATTTTAATTCTAAACCTAGGCAGCGATGAACGTGACTCACGTATATGTTGAGAATCGCGAAGGATTAATAGTAATTTGTTTTTAACATAGTAGAGCGTGGAAATCTTGAAAAAAGTTCGTGCTGAATTAAAATTATTTTTGATTTTATGATTTTTGAATAACCGATTTAAGTCGCATTCAGTTGGTGAAAAAATTCTTAATAAAAATATCATTTGAATTGGTTAATAATTGGTTTTTTAAAATTTGTTTGACATGTCATTTCATCGGAGAGAGATATTTGAAGTTTGGCGTAAATGCGACAGTGCTTCTGATCGGAACTCAGCAGTTATCAATTATATCTTGTCCAAACTTGGAAATAACATCTGCACCGAGAATGATAGCTATAAAAAACTAACTGTTAGTGTGCGAGATTTATGTAGTAAATTTAATGGGCCAGTGTTTCTCGCAATTTATATAGTTTTGAAAATCAGTACAATATATGGTTGAATGAAAATATAGATTTTCTAGTTGAAGACGAAGAACCAGGACCGTCACAACCTCGAGGGCGTCCTTTGAAGACTTTTTTGGAAACGACAAAAAAATCCAAGAGAAGTCGTGTTTCGGATCTTGTACAAAATAACATCAAGGAATAATTATTGGTCGCTACGAAAGTAAGTCTGAACAAATCTGGAAAGAAAGATGCAGCCCAATTATTAGATGAAATTAAAAAAACACCAAAAATACAAATATGAAAAAAGCCGTATTTTACCCCTCTGAAGCACCAACATAATACACACCAGAAGAGGCAATGGCACTATACATTGACAAAAGGTTAACTAAAAATTCATATATGCTTATGCAATCAGGTGCTAAGACTCCTATTTTAGTTATATGCTGGATGTAGGGTATATGTCCAAATGATATCCGATTTCACTTACAATATTTGATAACCCCATTTACTTTTCAAAAAGTATAAAATTCTTATTTTAAACATAATTTTCCACAGCTAACAGGTACAAAAAAAAATACTCCTGAGGTAGTCGTATATAACACCTTTTAGGGCACCCTGTTTTGAAAAACAGTTTCTTATTATTCATTATACAAAAAGCTCATATCCTTAGCTATAAAATCTCCAAGTATTGTTATCGGATCAGACCAATAGTTTAGAAGATATAATTTTTTTCCTGCCAGATTGGTGTTTTTTCCCACTGTGCACTGGACCGATTTGGCTAGATTGCAATACCAACCTGTCCAGGTAAATGACCAGCATATAAAGTACTGCTCAAAATTATAGCGCACTTTAAATTATTTTTTAGAACTTATTGTTTCTATTCAAAATATCAAAAAAATGTCAAGTTTTTTTGTGTCAATTAAACATTTTTATTCAAATTTATTTAACTAAAGTCACAATTCAGTTTAAAATAACACAATAAAAATATCAGAGGTGGTTTTATAAAAAAAAGTCTTAAATAGACTGTTCATAATTATAGCGCACTAAAAAAAATTAATGCATTAAATGAAAAGTTGATCAAAATTTAAACACAGCCTGATGAAAAACTTATTCCTTTAGCTTTTAAAAATACATTTATTTCTATTTGAAATCGATTTGACCGATTTGGAGCAGTCATTTATGGTTGCTTTCGATTAGATATCCTTCATAGCGCTGATCAATTCACTTTTATAGTTATTTGGTAGATTTAAGGGGCACGATCGGTAGTAGACCCAATGTTTTCAATTCGGTTAATGTCTGGTGACGATTTTAATATCATTTGGCCAATATAATTGGGGAAAATTGTTGTTTCCGAACCAGTCCATCGAGAATTTCGCCTTATGACAGGGGGCATTATCACTTTGAATGCAGGCCTGGGTCGATTCAGACCCAAATATTTGATCAAAATATGATGGAAATTCTTCGGAAATTGAATTAATATAGCTGCTAGCATTTAAAAGTCCTTCTCAAAAGAGTAATAAGGCGGTACCATGGGCTGTAAAACATTTTCATACGCTAACAGAACCACCATCACGTTGTGTGATTGGCTGGAACCATTATGATTGATCCTTATCTTGCATTGTACATTGAAAAAATGATGGATTTTAACCATTTATTACTTCATTATAATAATTTATTCATGACGAATAATTGATTAGTTGATCGTTTTTCATTTTTTCAATCCTTCCCATATATCCTGAAATTAAAATACGGCATAAAACGAAAACTAACGCTTTAATCTTCATGTTATTTATTGTAGTTATTACCTATTATGGCATTAATTATTCCACAAATTTTTTTTCAATTCGGAGCAAGGATACGCCTAGCTCAAAAATGTCCTTTTTAAAATAACGTTCAGAAAAAGGGTAAAAATTAAAGTTATTTCATGAAATTTTGAAAATCCAACTGTTATAATATGCTCAATGTATTTGCCAAAATTTGTGCAAATCGGAACAAGGATACGCCCTCCTCGAAAATGTCCTTTTTTAACAAAGTCAAGAAAAAATTCAAAATTCAAATTCCTTCATGAATTTTTACATCCGCAACACTTATAATATACCTTAAATCTTAATCAAATGAAAAAATTGAAGCAAGGATTAAAAATGTCCTTAAAAATGTTTAAAAAAAGTTTAAAAAATCCTTCGTACTTCATGAAATTCTGTTCTGATAAGGTTGAAAATACCTTATTTTAGTATAATTGAAGCAAGGATTATCCTTAACTTATCCTTAGGATATTCTTAGCGAATAAATATCCTTTTTTAAAGACTTGAGAAAATTCAGGGAAATCCTTTGACCTTAAAACTATCGATAATTCACAACATTTTTGCACGTAGTATTTACAATACGTTGAATATTGTTTTTAAGTTTAAGCAGGGATATGCCTATCTCAAAAAGATCGTTATAAAATAAGCAAGTAAAAATATAGTACAACGTACTTCCTCAACAAAATCTTTCTAAATAAAAGTCTGCATCTGTTAACGTACAACTGGTGTCTAGCCAAGCATCTAATTTGTGTCAGGCCTGGATGACAAATAATGGTTCTTGGACCAATTTAAATAAATTTTAAATTTAACCGACCAATTCATTTTGCATTCCGATTTATTATATGTGTTTCATAACTATTTTTCGCAATACATTTCAAATTATCAAGGACAACGGCTGCATCTTGGTGTATTCGTTAAAAAAATTTCCGAATTTATATTCGGGTTCCCACAAAAAAAAATTGATTAAAAAAAAAAGTGGAAAAACGTGGACGAGTTCTTTTGTTATTTGTAATCTACATACTTATACCAATATTTTCTGCAAAGAACTAAGCGCGCCAATGAGGGCCACAAAAATGGCTGACTATCAAATATGAAATTTGCCAAATAAATTAGTATTTTCTTTGGAACTCACTTTATAACAGCGTTACTTGCCATATGATTAACTTATGTCGACCAAAACAGCATTATCATGCAAGCAACATATCTAACTTAAAACTTCATTACCAACAAGGTCGAATTTTAAATGCAATATAATTATTTAACCGTTACAAGTACATGTGGATTTCAAAGATTTTAAATCCAAAATATGATATATTTCAAAAAGTTCAACTTTAGAGACATGTAACTTAAAAACTATTAAAGATATCTATAAACTGTTTTGGATTTGTTTTATTTATGATGTTTTCTTAAAATAAAATTCATATAATCTTAAGTTTTAAGACATTTAGTTAGACCATTTATGGCCAAGGTCACAACACTGTGCGCCCTATCTCCACTCCCTAAGTAGGCTCCCATACAAAATTACATTTTTATAAAATTTGCTCCAACTGTTATTTGTATGGGAGCCTACTTAGGGAGTGGATAAAAAAATCTTGTGGGTCGGTCATACATTTTGTTGCTCTAAGGGCAATATTAGGACAGTTAGAGCGGTTGGAGCAAATTTTAAAAAATGTTGTTTTGTGTGGGAGACCCCTTAGAAATTGGAGATAGGGTATTAGCTTGTTCCAAAGAAATTTTAAGACAAAAAAATTAATGGGGGTCGGTCTTATAAAGGACCCTCTATGACGCACCATTGGAGCAGTAGAAATGATTTTAAGATTGAAAAATTACAATAAAATTTTTTCAAAAAATTTTAAAAAATAGTAATAATCGTTATCCCACGATCCTCCTGGGCAAAAAATTTGTAGAATCGCTAGATGTTTTACACAAAAAAATTTCAAAAAAATCGAAGAGTACAAACATTTTCAAAAATGAGATTTAAATTTTAAAACTTAAAAATCGCATACTAGAGCGCTTTTAAGAATTTTTTGGGATTTTTTTTAAAAAGTACGTAAAAAAACAAAATTTTTGAAAAAAAAAAAATTGAAATTCGGACCATTATTGAAGAAGTTATGAGAAAATGAAGTCTTAGTAAAGGAACAAACTACCAATTTTTAAAAATTCGATATCTTTTGAACGGGTCATCAAAAAAATCTGAAAATTTACCACGAAGGAGTTTTCGAAGGGTACTAAAAACTGTAAACAAATTGGGAAAATCTAAAAAAAAAAATTTTCAAAGTGTCCGATTTGACATGGAATGCCCCATATACTTTATGGGGTCCTAGACCAATATTTCGGTGTGTTACAAACGGAATGACAAACTTATATATACCCTCTATCACTAGAGTGGAGGGTATAAAAAGATCAATTGTTATTTGGAAAAGATTAATTGAAGGGCTTACTGCAAGAACTTGATAAGCAACATTTTATTTTTTCGTGTTTTTCGCCTTCTACTGATGTTCCATTGACAGATTTTTGGCAAAAGTCTTGCTTTAACCCATCGTAAAAGTATATTGAGAATTAAAGTTCTTCAAAAGTTATATTTTCTACATTATTTCAGAAGTTTTAAGGCAAAATCCCCCATAAAATGAATGTTGCTTATCGAGTTTTTACAATAAGCCCTTCAATTGTAATTCAAAAAAGGTCAATTTTAATTCGAAAAAGATCAATTGTAATTCGAAAAATATCAATTGCACTGTGCTAGTCGCAAAATTAACATGGTAAAGGAGTCCGCCAACGTCTCCCACCAAATCCCCCAAAAAAACGCCCTTGAGTTTTTTTTTTTTTTGTTTACTTGTTGGAGGGTATAAAAGATTCGGCATAGCCGAATATAACACTCTCACTTGTTTCTGTTAGTGCAGATCGAGCACGGGCTCTAATTCTATTTGTTTTAAGGGTTTGAGTTAAAAAATGTAGAGGAAAATTTAATTTCTAAAAGCTATAGACATTCCTGGTATTCCTATACCGGTTTCAAACAGTTTGGAAATTTTTTACTTAATCCGCAATGTGGGTGCCCAAAGATTTCTTTGATTTTTATGAGACTTCGGGTGAGGCATTTGGAGTTTGAGAAGAAGGTTTTCCACCATAGTTTAATTTTTTAAAGTTTCTCAACTCGGAGAAATCGCTAATGAAGTTACGATTTCGCGATTTTTGTTACTTAAAAGTCCCATAATTCGCGAAAAAAAAATTTTGCGATATTTTTGAATGTGATCTTGTCTAGACAGGGAAGACCTACACTCTAATTAAAATTATTTCATTTTTCTACTATAAATTGGGTAAATTTACACAAATTGCGTACCCGAGTAAAAAAATTAATCTGGTCCTTTATGTAATTATATCTAAATTAATCTAGTAGCAGCTCTAAATTGATCTAATCTGATCTCAAAATTGGCTGTATCAGAAATTATCTAAAATTATCTAATAATATCATATATGATATTATTAGATTTAATTAGATCCGAATTTTGGTCTAATCTGGTTTTGTAAAATTTTATCCAATTATATTAAACAATATATGATCTGATATTTCATATAAATTTGTTTAAAAAAATTTGGACTAGCAATTTTTAAAAATAAAACCAATATTTTTTATGTTGTTATTGAATTAATTTGTGTTTATTTTCTTTTAGGTTACAAAAAAATTTAAATTAAATTTGCATAAATAATACATTTAATGTTACTAAGAAATTACAAAAAAATAATAATTTTTAAACTTCCAACCAGTGTGGGGGGTTATTCCCAGTGACGGTCCGTGAAGTTGCCACTGGGTGTTCTCTACTTATTTAAAATATAAAAATAATGTATATAAAATACGTTTTTCTGGACGTAACACGTTCCCGTGATACACAAATCCTCAGTTTTAATTTTTTTAATTGACATGCATCCAAAATTAATTTTTGTACTGCATTTATTTGCGAAATAATGTTTTTTGTTAATTGTCGATGTGGTGAGGCAACAAAATGACAATAAAATAGAATTTGGGCTGCATCTCATTTAAAAATATACAAAACTAGTAACATCCCATCGTTACCTATCTCGGGAATGCGTTAGGTCCAGAAAAACACTAATTATATACTTAAATTTTCTGTTTTTATAAATTAGAGAACACCCAGTGACAACTTCACGGACCGTCACTGGTTATTCCGCATTGAAATATCGGACTAGCACCCCATCAATTACATGTATTATTCATCAGTGATCGATTCTAAGGCATTGTAGCAATGATCATTACTTCCGTCCGTCGTTGGAAGCCAATAAACAAACCAAAATAAAAGGAATAGTCTTTTCAAGTTTGCGACAAATATGTTTTATAATAATAGGGTGGCTAAGTTCGTAAATGTGCAAAATCAGATTTGTAGGAAAAAGTTCCCCAAATCGCTTTCCATTTGTTTGGCCAAAAAGAGTTTTTTTTCGCAATTAACAAGTAGTGAAAAGCCAAATTTCTTGTATGAAATTAACAACAAGAGCAAATATTGGTGACTTTTTTTGTTTTAAATAACTTATATTTACAACTACTTGTATGTTTTAGGTGAAAATTAAAAAGAATACGATAGTCTTAACAATTTTTCAAGCTCTGAATAAAGAGGAATGAAAAGCCATTTCGTCACCATTTTTACAAAACTAAATTAACTTGAAGAGGGTGTGTGCTAGAATGTCTTACAATCGATCAATATTATTTGTACGTATACACATGGGGCATTCCATGTCAAATCTGACACTTTTAATAATTTTTTTTTAGATTTCAAAAGATATCCTTTACTTAAACTTCTTTTACTCAAAACTTCTTCAATAATGGTCCAAATTACAATTTTTTTTTTTACGTACTTAAAAAAAAAATTCTTAAAAGTGGTCTAGTATGCCATTTTTAAGTTTTAAAATTTAAATCTCATTTTTGCAAATATATGTACTCATTGTTTTTTTTTTTTTTAATTTTTTTTGTGTAAAACTTCTATAGATTCTACAAATTTTTTGCCCAGTAGAATCGTGGGATAACTATTATTACTATTTTTTAAAAAATTTTATTGTAATTTTCTAATCTTAAAATCATTTCTACTGCTCCAATGGTTCGTAATAGAGGGGTCATTTCCAAGACCGACCCCCATTAATTTTTACGTCTAAACATTTCTTCGGAACAAACTAATACCCCATCTTCAATTTTTAAGGGGGCTCCCACACAAAATGACATATTTTAAAATTTGCTCCAACGGCTCTAATTGCCCACAATATTTTTTTAGTCCAAACATTTTCTCTGAACACGCATACCCTCTATCTTTAACTATTAAGGCGGTCCCCATACAATTTTTTATTTTTTGTAAATTTTTTTTTTATTTAATCAGCTTCTACCGGTCCAACGGTGCGTCCGAGAGTGGTCATTAGTGAGACCGACCACCATTTATTTTTGTTAAACATACCTACGCCCTATCTCCACTCCCTAAGTGGGCTTCCATTCAAAATCACATTTTTATAAAATTTGCTCCAACTGTTATTTGTATGGGAGCTTACTTAGGGAGTGGAGCTAGGGCGTATGTTTTAAAAAAATGTTGGAGGGTAAAAATAAATGGGGGTCGGTCTTGGAAATGACCCCTAATGAGTAAGCAAATTGGGAAAATCTCAATTTTTTTTTTTTCAAATTGTCCGATTTAACTTGGAATGCCCCATATGCACTTTCTTCCCTGACCGATATTTCGATGCGTTACACACATAATGACATACTCGTTGTGCAAAAGTAGAAAAAATTTGTTCACCTGGACAAATTTTCACCTTTACGAACTTACCATGCTATGATCGATCATAAGACATATATGTATAGCTGCATCTTCCATGGACGGACATCGCAAGAATGTCTTAGCATCAATCACTGATCAATAACATTGCCAAACTTGTAATATGGTCTGCACTTTTTGGGCAGAGACGGCTAATAAAAGTCATTCACTGGGCAGTTTGGAGTTCACAAGGCAAAAATGTTCGGTGGTTGCTTTGATACATACATCTATCCATTTGTTCTCCAAAATTTCTCATATTTGTAGCAGGATTTTTTCCCCGTATTTAGAATTGCGTAGAACCAAATAAAGATAAAAGGACTTGCCCATTAAAAATTAATATTTTTTTTGAGATTACAATGTTTGTATTTTTTTAGAACTTTTTGTTTAATAAAAAATAACAATAATGTCAACATTGTATTACAAAAAACCGCTACACAAAAATCAAAAACCGTGTATTTGCCAAAAATACACTACATTGACAATTTTGTTTATTGTTTCTTCACAATGCAGCAGCAAGCAGCAGACAGAAAAAATAATATGGGATTGAATATTATTATAATTTAATTCCGTAATTTTTGCTGCTTCACATTAAAAGAGCACACATTAAGCTGAAAATACCGAAAAATCGGTTTTAATTAAATTAAAATACTTGCTTTTAAAATTTGAATTATCAGAGCTTCGAAGTTTGAAATCATTTTTGAATGAGTTCTCTAGTTATGACTCAGGTCACGGCGTTCCAGTTTAAATACCGACATTGAATATATTTCTTGGAATGCATTAGATTGAATGAAAAATTAATTTAATGAATTCAATATTCTAAAATCGAATTATACCAAATACGAATTCATTTGATGTGTTAAAATGTGATTGAAGAATGCAATCAGTAAAGTTTTATTTGGAACGACAAATTGAATTAAGGAATAAAATCCTTTGAAGTTGTCGGCGATTTTAAATTAATTTTTGACAATCTTTTTGATATTAGTGAGAATATGGTTGGGTGCTTTAGTGAATTTTGTCATACGCTCACTCAAGAAAAACTATCACTCACGACTCACTCAACTGTTTATTTAACTTAAAGCTAAGTAGTTTTTTACGCTAAAAATTTTGAAACTCGTAAAATCGTAATAAAAACTATTAAAAACGGAAACTTTTAAATATTTTTTTTTTTTTACGATTCCCCACTATAAAGCCGCGTTGCCAAAAATATTTTTTGACAGATTTTTTCACGTAAAGGTGCATAAGTTGTTCGTGTTCACGTGAAAAAATCTGTCAAACTCCATATAAAAAAAATATTTTTGGCAACGCGGCTATATAGTAGGGAAATTGTTTAAACTTTGTTTAAATACATTAAACAGCATACATTTTGCAATAAAATGGATATTTGCGATTTGTTATGATTGTTTCTTTCTTCTAATATTTAAAAGTTTTTGTTTTTAATAGTTTTTATTACGATTTTAGGAGTTTTAAAATTTTTGACGTGAAAAACAACTTACTAAGCTTAAACACGAATACCTTAATTGGGCAATACGCCCAAAGTGAGTGACTAGATAGTTTGTACACAAAACAACACTCAATGTTGTAATTGTTTTGAGTAAAAACTTTTTAGTTACTATGGCCGACATAGCGAATTGCCTAATAAGTGTTAATTATGCACCAAAACGAATCGTACTGCTAACGTATTAATGTTTTTGTTATATGAAAATCAGAAAGAGTAATAATACCCTTTTTGAAATTCGCAGCAAGAATCCTTGGGCCTTATTGGCTTTTATAAAGGCTTCAAAGTGGAATGCATAACTGGAGCGAGTGATAAAATTGAAGAAAAGGTCTCGAACATTAAAGGAATCATAATGGGCCACTTCAAGGCTTCTATTGACGTTGGTTTTTGTGTAAACCGGCGTCATCCTTCACAACCTAACCTACTTTAGGGTACGGTTACGGGTCCATAACTTATTCTTTACGCTCACTAATCTCGCGAGTGAAATTCACACAATTTCTTATTACGCTTACTCGATATTCTCGAATTACTTTCCGAAATTACAATATTTTCTTTAATTAGTTAAAAGAGCATTCACAAAGGAAATTGAAACTGGAAGTACATAAGATTTAAAAAATATAATAAAATGACTTCAAATCACGCAATTTGTTTTTCTCTTCAACAATTTTGGATCAAAATTTTAGATTTGTTTGTATAAAATTACTTAAAATAATATCAAAACTAACTTAGAAAATTTTTGATGTTTTTGCTGTTATATAATAATATATTATTTTGCATGGTACCATATATATTTATATGTAGAGCTGTATTAAATTTTGGCAATCTTTTATATTTACATACGGCATATATAATTATATATGTGACCATATATAATAATATATAACATTATCTGAAACTACATCAAAAATTATTGAAATGTTTTTTCCAATATATAATTGTATCTAGAAACATAAAGTGTCACATATAAACATATGCAGGTCTATATTCCCATATAACATTGTATATGACTATATCATTTTTTTTTTACTCGGGTAATTTTACATAAAAATTTTGGAAATTTACCCAATTTATAGTTATATATTTTCTGAATTTGTTAAAATTTACTCAATTTATAGTATGAAACTGGACTCATTTTTTAGGGTGTAGATAACACTGACAAAAAAAACTTGGTTGCCTAGAAATAAGATGAAATATGTAATTTTTTGGGGTTTTACTTTAACCGCGATACGGAAAATTTAAGGAAATTTTTGATTTTCACGAAAATTTGTGAAATCATTTTAACACCCAATAGAAACTTTTTGAGACCCCTTTCAGCTAAAACAAAAAGTTAAAGTTTTTTGTTTGTACAATGTGCAAGGTATTCATAGATTCGTTAAAGACTGATTTAACTTTTTTGTTTTTAAATGTATTTACTTGTATAAAACAATAAATTACTTGCTGGATTTCTTAGACCCCCCTTTTTTGTTTTATATCCAGTTCATACATATATGTATTGATGCACAATTATTTGTCTAGAAATTAATTCAAGTTATAAACAATGCTACTGGCCTTAATTACTACCAATAATTAGGGTTGCCAAATTGTTTAAAGTGGAAGCAGTTAAAGGATTTTGAAATACCAAGATTCATGGTAATTTTTATAACCTCCATTTACAAGGTTTCTATAGTGATTTTCGTAAAAATTACATAGAGGCTGTTAATTTTTGCACTTTTAAATTAAAAATTATAAAAAGTTCAGAGATTTTTCTGTTTGCAATGAAAAATAGTTCGAGGCCTTTTTATGTTCCCTATTATGAATTAACATAACAAGTACACTCATATTTATGATACGGTTTCATCACTTGCTGTCATTAATCTTAATGACAAAATTCATCATATTGATGAAGATTTTCTTTAAAATGATGAAACATGTCATCAAAATTGAAGAAACAAGTGACGACACATTTCATCATGTCACATTTCATCATGTCGTTTCCATTTTTTTTATAATAATTAAAATAATATTGAATAAATATAAAAAAAAAATATAAAACAATAAAAAAAAATTTTAAAAAATGCCTGCCCTGTTTGATACTTAAACCCATGGCCTACCAGTTGAAGCGTTTATTGTCGACGCCTTAGCTAGTTCAGCCACCTATAGAAGAACATTTTTATTGTTCACCAAATTCTAAATATTTTCCATCTCTTGGCATCTCTCCAAGAAACCACTAATGAATATTTTAACATTATTTAGCGTACACAAAAAAAAAATGGGGAAAAATTACTATCTGTTGCTATTCAGCACTTCCTTTTAGAACTTGTATCAAAAACCTGGTGTATAATGTAAGTATTCCCTCAAAATTGTTCCACCCATTAAAATGTGCAAATTATTAGTTGATAGTTCCGCCAGGTGCTAGCTATTATTAGTGTCTTTGCAAAAACTAAAAAAAAAGCCGAACACAAGACACATCAATTCAATACCGTAGAATTCCCTTAAAACAAGTTTCTTTACTTACAGAGATTTTATTTGTAATTTGCTCTCCTGGTCTCACAGTTTATCCATAAAATAACCTTCATTTAAGCTTTTATTACATGCATACGTACAATATAAAGTTATCATCATTTGAGTTTTCGCCCTATTGAAGACTATTAATTACCTAGGTCTTTTTTTTAGTGATTCTTACATCTGGAGTTTATGTATGTAACGCTGGGAGTTATTGTATTGCTCAGCGGTGGCTGCTAGATGTGGTTGTATATTTTTAAGTAATCTTATGAATTTTTATTATTCATTGTAATTAATTCAGAATTTTTTTTTTTGTTTTTTTTTTGCAATTTCTTGTTATGATTGAACATCAGCATAGAGGAATAATGTAAAGAGATTGTAATTGGTTCAACTCTCTTTTTTCTCTCTCACGCGAAATCTGTCTGGGAGCAAGTAAAATTTTGGGTTTTTTAGAAAGTTTCGATTCTGAGAGTATAAAAAATGTACTTTGGTCCTTTTTCGATCTTCTGAAATAATAATTATAAAAACTTAATTTTTTGGTTTTTGATCTTGAAAAAAGACTTAGAAATTTCTGACACTAAATAAGTAAAAAGTGATAAAAATCTGTACTTCGGTATTTTTTTTATTTCCTAAAATAATGGTCTTATAATTAAATTTTGAATCTTGCAAGAAATCTTTTTTATTTATATTTTTTTAATTTCGATTCTAAGAGGGCAATAAATGGTATACAAATGAAAAATTCGTACTTTGAGCAAGTGTGAGCAAGTGATTCAACAGCGAAAAAAAACATTCTGGAAAAAGTACTTTTTGGAAGTTTTTATTGTAGGGTGCTAAAAAGAGCTAAAATAGTGTACTTTTGGTACCTTTTTTTTCCTAAAATAATGGTCATAAAAACTTAAAATTTTAAATATAATACCCTTTATCAAAAAAATATATTCCAAAAAAGGTACATTTTAGAAAATCCGACTAAAATTTTTTCTTTTTTTTATCCAGAAATAATAGTTTGAAATGTAGGATCATCCAGTAAAAAAAAAAATCCGACAAAGGTACTTTTTTCGATTCTTAAAGACTAAAAAAGTGTACTTTAGTACTTTTTCGATATGCTAAAATATAAGGGATAAAATCTTAAGTTTTGGTTTTAATTCGGAAAAAAAGGCTTTTAGAAATTTCTAGTACTAAAATGACAAAAGGTGGTAACAACTTGTACTTTGGTACTAAGTATTTCAATTTCTAGAATTTTGTAACTTGAAAAATAAATAACTTTCTGGTGAATAAAAAAAGTTTTCAATGTAACATAATTATTTTTCACCAACATTTTTTTATACCCTCCACTCTAGTGATAGAGGGTATATATAAGTTTGTCATTCCGTTTGTAACACCTCGAAATATTGGTCTAGGACCCCATAAAGTATATATATTTATGATCCTCGATCGATTTAAAGTCGATCTAGCGATGTCCGTCCGTCCGTCCGTCTGTCTGTACGTCCGTAGAAAACACGCTAACTTTTGAAAGACTTTACAGAAGCTACTGAAGTTTGGCATATATGTTTGTCATTTACCTGGTCAGGTTGGTATTGCAGTCCAGTCAAATCGGTCGAGTGGTTCAAAAGTTATGAGCAAAAGAGTAAATTTCGGCAAGGGTGTTTCGCGAATTTACGAGATAAAAAACACTATAACTTTCGAAAGACAATAATGAGACTACTGAAGCTTGGCATGTATCTTTACCGTTCCCCGGGTCTGTTTGGTTTTAAATTTCAGCTCAATCGGTCTAGTGGTTCAAAAGTTATAAGCAAAACCCTGAATTTCAGATTAGTTTCATCTAAAATGCCACGTGTTTTAACATGTTTTAAAAGCATTGGTGGTAACTAAACAATGCTTTTCAAACTTGTTTAATTTTAAAGCAATGCTTTTTAAACTTGTTTAGTTTTAAAAGCATTGGTAACTTAAAAACCACATTTGAAAAAAATGTTACACTCAAAAAAAATTTTACACTCAAAAAAAATGTACACAAAAAAAAATTAGTTTTTTTTTTACAAAAATGACAATATTTTGTGTACATACGTACGTGCATTCACTCAAAAATATTTTTACAGTAAAAAAAACATTACACTCGAAAAAAAATTTTACACTCAAAAAAAAATTAGTAATGTTTTTTTTTTTTTTTAAATGACAAAAAAAGGGTTTTTTACTCAAAATAAAATATTTCTAATCAAAATTGTTAATTTTTTCACGTTAAAAAATGTACTACCCTTTAAAAAAATGCATTGTGGAGGGTATTCATAGATTCGGCAAAGTCGAATTTAACTTTTCTACTTGTTTTTTATAATATTTTTTTCATCAAAAACTTTTTTGTCAGAATTTTTTTTTCATAAGTTTTTTGTTGTCAAAATTTTTTTCATCAAAAATTTTTTCCATCAGAATTTGTTTTGTTTCATCAAAAACTTTTTTTCATCAAAACTATTTTTATACCCTCCACTCTAGTCAGGGGCGTATCCAGGATTTTATTTCGGTGGGGGCCCAACATTTTTTAAATTTTTTTTTTTTACAAAAAATTTACTTAACGGCACATGTTTTAGAATTTTTCTCGATCTTTTCCTTGAACTGAATGTAACACAATCAGATTCTTCATTTTTGAGTAAGTTTTTAACTGTTGGGGAAAAAAATTAAGTTTTTTTATATTTTAAAATTTTTTGGGAGACTAAAGCCTTTTTTTAAAGTGTGAATTGTATCAGATGCTGATACATTTTCACAAAGAAGATTATCAGAATCTGAATTTATTTTTCAAAGAAAAGTCTAAGATTCTATGACAATTTCAAGTTGAGACAGTTTTTGTTATAGAAAAAGTCAAAGACTCTAGATCATATTTCCAATGGAATACGTTTCTCGGGAAAAAGTCACTTTAGAAAATGATTCTATAAACATATTCATAAAATACTTTTCCAAAAGAAAAGACTCCAATTGTAAGACATTTTCCCAAAATCTGAGATATTTCTACACAAAAAGATTTAGATTCTGAGAAAATCTTCGCTTTTTCTATAACAAAAATAATTCAGATTCTGAGACCTTTTGAAAAAGAAAATAGTATAAAAAAAGTCATAGATTCTAAAACCTTTTTCCTAAAGAAAAATTCTCGGATTCTGAGAAAATTTTCCTATAAAAAAAGTCTAAAATTCTTAGACATTTTTCCTATAGAAAAATTCTCAGATTCTTAGACATTTTTCTATAGAAAAAGTTTCAAAATTTCTTAGATTCTGAGACATTTTTCATATCGAATAAGTCTCAGATTCTTAAACACTTGTCCAATAGAAAAAGTCTCAAATTCTTAGACATTTTCCTATAGAACAAGTCTCAGATTCTGAGACATTATACCTATAGGAAATTGTCAAGGGTTTTCTTCTAAAAAATGTTTTTCATAATTTTCCTTAAGAAAATTTCGTTGATTCTGAGACATTTTTCGTAAAAAAAATATATAAGATTCTGAGACATTTTCCTGGATTGTAAGAAAAATTCAGAGAAATTATTCCTATAGAAAGTTCTCAGATTCTAAATCATTTTTCATATTGAAAAGTCTCAGATTGTAAGATTTTTTTTTTATAAAAAAAATCTCAGATTTTGAGACTTTTTCAGATTCAAAGACATTATTCCTATAGAAAGTTCTCAGATTCTGAGACATTTTTCCTATAGAAAAAGTCTTAGAATCTAAGAAAAAGGTCAATATTTAAAGACATTATTCCTATAGAAAAAGTCTTAGATTCTCAGACATTTTTTTTTTTAGATTTTTTTTAGATTCTAAGACATTTTTTTTAGAAAAGTGTAAGATTCTGAGACATTTTTTTTTTTAAGAAATAGTCTCGTTCTGAGACATTTTTCTAAAAGACAAAGTCGCATTTTAAGATTTGACTACATTTTACTTACAATTAGCTCCATTTTTTATGTACATAAAACTTCAGGTTCTAAGATATTTTTTCTATAGAATCTTAAGTTGAAAAGTTTCAAATTCTAAGAAAAAATTTTCAGATTTTGAGATTTTTTTAACAGCAAAATTTTCAGTTTCAAAATATTTTTCTTCAAAAAATTTTGATTCTTATTGTTTTTCGATTTTTTTAAGAAGTTTTTTAATATTGTACTTGTTATTTGTTAGGGGGGGGGGGGCGGGGGCCCGGGCCCCCCCCCTGTATACGCCACTGACTCTAGTGATAGAGGGTATATATAAGTTTGTCATTCCGTTTGTAACACATCGAAATATTGGTCTAGGACCCCATAAAGTATATATATTCATGATCCTTGATCGATTTTAAGTCGATCTAGCGATGTCCGTCCGTCCGTCCGTCCGCCCGTCCGTCCGTCCGTCTGTCTGTCTGTCTGTCCGTTGAAAACACGCTAACTTTTGAAAGACTTTACGGAGGCTCCTGAAGTTTGACATCTATGTTCTCCATTTACCGGGTCAGGTTGGTATTGCAATCCAGCGAAATCGGTCCAGTGGTTCAAAAGTTATGAGCAAAATAGTAAATTTCGGCAAGGGTATTTTTTGAATTTACAAGATTAAAACCACTATAACTTTCGAAAGACAGTTCTGAGGGGGCTGAAGCTTAGCATATATATTTGTCGTTCCCCAAGGCTATTTGGTTTTGAATTTCAGCAAAATCGGTTCAGTGGTTCAAAAGTTATAAGTAAAGCAGTGAATTTCAGATTTGTTTCACCTTAAACTGTTGAAAACTCGTTAAACAAGTTTTATAAGCATGGTGAAATACCAGTTTTGTAAAACTTGTTGTTGTTTGTTTTCTTGTCGTGGGGTGCAGTTTAGTTGTTAGACAAGTAAATATTTGTTATTGTTTTGTTATTGTTAGTGTAACTGTATGTAACGGGAAAAAATCAAATAAAGTATGTGTATGATTGAATGTTAATTTGTTTTTGGTTTTTAAAGAAGAAGATGATAATATAAAAAGAAGAAAATATGTGAAATAGTTTTTTTTTTTGTATTACATATATGTAGGTATAAAACAACAAAAATATTTTTTAAAGTATTTTGTTACTCAAAGAAATTGTACACTAAAAAAATATTTACACTCAAAAAAAAATGTTACACTCAAAAAAAAAATGTACACATTATTATTTTTTTTGAATGAAATGGCAGACTCAAAAAAATGTTGACAGTCAAAAAAATTTTACACTCAAAAAAATTTGATAGATTAAAAGAAAGTTTGACTCAAAATAATATATATATTTCTAATAAAAAATTTGTAATGCAACTTTTTGAAATTTTTTTTAGAAAATTACTATCAGATAACATTGTGGAGGGTATTCATAGATTCGACCAAGTCGAATTTAATTTTTCTACTTGTTTTTTTATAAAATCTATTTTCTTTTTTAATTTTTTTTTTCATGTTTGTTTCTTAAGTCTTTTGTTTTATTTATATGAGAAAATCTCTTCCAAAAAAAATTTTACACTCAAAAAAAATTTTACACTCAAAAAAAATGTACACAAAAAAAAAATAGTTTTTTTTTTACAAAAATGACAATATTTTGTGTACATACGTACGTGCATTCACTCAAAAATATTTTTACAGTAAAAAAAACATTACACTCGAAAAAAATTTTACACTCAAAAAAAAAAATTAGTAATGTTTTTTTTTTTAAATGACAAAAAAAGGGTTTTTTACTCAAAATAAAATATTTCTAATCAAAATTGTTAATTTTTTCACGTTAAAAAATGTACTACCCTTTAAAAAAATGCATTGTGGAGGGTATTCATAGATTCGGCAAAGTCGAATTTAACTTTTCTACTTGTTTTTTTATAATATTTTTTTCATCAAAAACTTTTTTGTCAGAATTTTTTTTTCATAAGTTTTTTGTTGTCAAAATTTTTTTCATCAAAAATTTTTTCCATCAGAATTTGTTTTGTTTCATCAAAAACTTTTTTTCATCAAAACAATTTTTTTTTTTATAAAATCTATTTTCTTTTTTATTTTTTTTTCATGTTTGTTTCTTAAGTCTTTTGTTTTATTTATATGAGAAAATCTCTTCCTGTCTCTAGCTTTGTAAAACCAACACTAAAACTAAAAACCGTTTAAATTTATCATGTTTTTCTAAACAATGCGTTGGTGCTTCATGTTTTAAATGGTTTTTACATCTATATGGCGCCACTTTGTTATGTTCTTCCAGTTTTTAAACTTTTTTTGTATTTATGTAAATTAACACTTAGGCTTTTTTTTTTTGTTATGCAAAACTTAAAATTTAAAACATGCAAAAAATTCTTAAAAGTGTTTATGCAAAACACACCTCATTTTAGTTTTTAGCAACATTCTTTTTTGTATTATTTAAGTTTTTAACACCACAGACCTTGTATGTAACACTTGTATGCTTATGTTGTGTTATCGATTCCTGTTAAAATATCTTGTGAACTTTTTTAAAGAATGTTTTTTTTTTGTGTTATTTAAGCATAAAAGCGATTAACTTAAACACGTTTTAATGATAATACTTAATGAAAAATTGTAATTTGATGACTGTTAATTATTCAAAACTGTTGGTAGGTTGGTTACTAGGAAATTTTATAAGAATATTTTTTGCAATGAAAAGGATCTTTATTTTTTTGGGGGGAAATGCATTAAAATTTTGGGTAAAAACTTTATAAAAGAGTGCACGATAATTTTATAAAAATTTGAAAATTTATACGAAAAATTGCTCAGAATCAATGTCTCAAAATCAAAGAATTTTTCTAAACAAAAAAATATCTCAGAATCTGAAATTTTTTTATCACGAAAAATGTTTCAGAATTTGAGAATTCTTTTATATATAAATTGTCTCAAAATCGAAGAATTTTTCTAAACGAAAAATATCTCATAATCTGAAATATTTTCAACACGAAAAATGTCTCAGAATCTGAGAATATTTCCATACCAAAAATGTCTCATAATCTGAGAACTTTTATACAAAAAATACAGCACATATATTTCAAAACCAGAAATTTATTCTTGATAATGTTGATTGCTTACATTTGTTCATGGTGCTGATGTTATTAATTGCAGTTGTTGAAATTCGTTTTAAAAACAATATTTGTTCATATGATTTGCAACAGTTTCTTAAAGTTTTTTCTTTATAATCTCTTCAAAAGACTCTTAATAAACTTGTTAAATTTGAAAATTCTTCAACCATTTTAAAACCCTCACAACATGTAAATTAGGGTGACATTTTTATAAAATAGATAAATTTTCAGACTGAAATTCTAAATTCTTATATTTTGAAAAAATTTTCCGTATAGAAAAATTTTTAGATTCTGAGAAATTTTACTAGAAATTTTTCTAAACGAAAAATGTCTCAGAATCTGAAATATTTTTAACACGAAAAATGTCTCAGAATCTGAGAATATTTCCATACCAAACTTCTGAAAAATTTTACTAGAAAATTTCTCAGATTCTGAGAAATTTTTCCGTATAGCAAAATTCTCAAGATTCTGAGAACATTTTTCCGTATAGAAAAATTCCTAGATTCTTAAACATTTTTCAGAGAAAAATTTTCAGATTCTTAGAATTTTTTAGATATAGAAAAATTCTTCGGTTCTGAAAATTTTTTTCTGTGTAAAAAAATTCTCATATTCTAAAAAGTTTATCCTTATAGAAAAAATCTTAGATTCTGAAAAATTTTTCCATACAGAAAAAGACATTTTTCCGTATAGAAAAATTCTCAGATTCATAGACATTTTTCCGTGTAAAAAATTTTTTAGATTCTGAGTGTAGAAAAATTTTCTGATTCTGATTGTGAGACGTTTTTCCCTAGAAAAATTTTTAGATTCTAAGACTTTTTCTGTACAGAAAATTTCTCAGATCCTGAGACATTTTTTCGTATAGAAAATTTCTTAGATTCTGAGACATTTTTCCAAATAGAAAAATTTTCAGATTCTGAAACATTTTATCTTTAAAAAAAAATCTCGAAAAAGTCGCAGATTCTCAGAAAAGTTCTCAGAATCTGAGGTATTTTTTCGTATATAAAAGTTTTCAGTTTCCGGGACATTTTTCCGTTTAGAAAAATTCACCGATTCTGAGAAATTTTTCCGTATAAAAAAATTCTCAAACTCTAAAAAAGTTTTTCCGAATAAAAAAATTTCCATACAGAAAACCACATTTTTCCGTACAGGAAAATTCTTAGATTCTGAGATATTTTTCCGTGTAAAAAAATTCTCAGACTCTGAGACATTTTCCCGTAAAGAAAAATTCTCAAATTCTAAGACATTGTTCCGTATAGAAAATTTCTCAGACTCTGAGACATTTTTCTGAATAGAAAAATTCTTAGATTCCGAAACATTTTCCGTATTAAAAATTCTCAAAATCTGAGATATAGAAAAATTAGCTGATTCTCAGAAAAATTCTCAGAACCTGTGGTATTTTTTCGTTTACAAAAGTTCTCAGATTCCGAGACATTTTTCCGTATAGAAAATTTCTTAGATTCTGAGACATTTTTCCGTATAGAAAAATTTTCAGATTCCGAGACTTTTTTCCGTATAGAAAAATTCTCAAATTCTGAGACATTTTTCCGTATATACAATTTATCAGACTCTGAGACATTTTTCTGAATAGAAAAATTCTTAGATTCTGAGAAATTTTTTCGTATAGAAAAATTATCAGATTCTGAAATTTTTTTTTGTATAGAAAAATTCTTAGATTCTGACTCCTTTTTCCGTATAGAAAAGTTCTCAGAGACTGAGGCATTTTTCCGATAAATTCTTAGATTCTGAGGAATTTTTCCACATAGGAAAACTCTCTCAGATTCTGAGACATTTTTCGTATAGAAATTTTGGCAGTTTCTGAGAAATTTTTTCTCATAAGAAATTCTCAAATTCTGAGAAATTTTTTATCATAGAAAATTTCTCAGATTCTGAGACATTTTTTCGTATAGAAAAATTATCAAATTCTGAGACATTTTTCCGTATGGAAAATTTCTCAGACTCTGAGACATTTTTCTGAATAGAAAAATTCTCAGATTCTAAAACATTTTTCTGTATTAAAAATTCTCAGATTCTAAGAAATTTTTTCGTATAGAAAATTCTTAAATTTTGAAAAATTTTTCCATATAGAAAAATTCTTAAGTTCTGAGAAATTTGTCCGTATAGAAAATTATCAGATTCTGAGAATCTGATATCAGATTCTTCCGTATAGAAAAGTTCTCTGAGACTGAGGCATTTTTCTGATAAATTCTTAGATTCTGAGGAATTTTTCCGCATAGGAAAACTCTCTTAGATTCTGAGACATTTTTCGTATAGAAATTTTGGCAGTTTCTGAGAAATTTTTCCGCATAAAAAATTCTCAAATTCTGAGAAATTTTTCATCATAGAAAAATTCTCAGACATTTTTCAGTATAGAAATTCTCAGACTCTGAGACATTTTACCATATAGAATAATTTTCAGATTCTGAAAAATTTTTCCGTATAAAAAAAATTCTTAAATTCTGAGAATTTTTTTCTTATTGAAAAATTGGAAACTTTTTCGTTCCCATAGAAAAAGTCTCAGGATCTTGGGACATTTTTCTATATAGAAAAGTTCTCAGATTTTGAGACATATTTCTGAATAGAAAATTCTCAGATTTTAAGATATTTTTCTGTATAGAAAAATTCTTAGATACTGAAAAGGAAGGTCTTTCACAGGGCACCCACCGATTGTCCTGAAACTTGAATATAGGAAAGAGGGGGAGCAAAATAAGAGTTACCTGTTTTTTTTATAGCTGCCCAATCTTACTTTAAGCGGGTCAAAGGGAGAGGGAAACGGGATTTTTTTAGTTTTTTGAGGATATTTCACATTTCTTTAAAGGAAACTACACTCAAAAAATTATGAAGGTAGATTCCACTACAAAAGACAGTTATAACTACTACATTGTTATTGTTTAGGCGTCCACTACATTTTACGGTAAAATCAACCAAAAATTGTTGTTGTTTTTAACTATTGATTAACAACTACAAAAAACTGTAAAAACTACTTCAAATTACAGTTGTTTTTACTGTAACTCAAATTTTCTGATTTTTTTTTAACAAAAAAAAAAAATCTAAACGTCAAAAAAGGTTAAAATTATTTGGAAATAATTCCTGCACATCCGTTTGCTAAAAATTTCTAGAAAATTATAAGTTTTTTATAGACTAAAAACAACTACATAAAACAACTGTTACTACAATGTAGTAATTTTTTGTATTTGTTTTTTAAAACGACTACAAAAAACAGTTGTTTGCGATTTTTCATACATAAACAACTGAAATTGTAGTTGAAAACAACAACTACTACTTACTACACAAATGACCGTCATGTAGTAACTGCAATAATTTTCTAAGTGTATATGAACATTATATACAGATCGAAAGGTTTTTTGAAGGCCGATGGTGTATCGGTTGTGTCCAAATTCGGCTTCGTTCAGTTCGTTATTGTCAAAAATGTATAATCGTTGGGGTAGTTTATATGGAGATGTATACACGTACGACCGCCAAAATCATAGATAATAATCTCTATCAAAATTAAGCTGACCCGTATTTCTTCGTTTGGCGAAATTCCTGCTAGTTCGTCTTTTATACGGATTTTCCCGAAAGCCCTTATTTTTTCATAAGGTGGCAACCCTTTTTTAAATTTGAGATTGGGCAGCTAAAAAAAAAACAGGTAACTCTTATTTTTTCCCCCTCATTCCTTTATTAAAGTTTCAGGACAATCGGTGGGTGCCCTGTGAAACCCCTTCCTTGTGAGACATTTTTCTGAATAAAAAAAATCTTAGATACTGAAACATTTTTTCTTATAAACAAATTCTCAGATTCTGAGACATTTTTCGTCTAAAAAATTTTTCAGATTCTAAAATATTTTATTCATAGAAAATTTTTCGGATTCTGAGACATTTTTCCGAGTAGAAAGATTCTCAGATTCTAAAAAAAAATTCTTTAAAAAAAGTTTCCAGATTCTCATACAGTTTTCCGTATAGAAAGATTCTTAGTTGTTGATATATTTTTCCGTATAAAAAAAAATTTTAGATTCTGATATATTTTTTAGTGTCCGACCGAATATTCGGCTTCGGCTTCGGCCAAAAAGCACTATTCGGCCACTATTCGGCTTCGGCCAAAATTTTGGCGGATAGGCCGAATAGCGAATAATTGTATGATATTTGTGCTCACGTGTTGAAAAACACACTAAACTAACTTGGAAAAACAGTTGTAAGCCACAAAAACATTTTACTAAGTGTTTTTGCAACTAAAAACATTTTTTTTTTAATATTCGGCTTCGGCTTCGGTTTGGCCGAATAGCGAAAATTTGGCCGAATATTCGGCTTCGGCTTCGGCCAAAAAAGGTGTATTCGGTCGGACACTAATATTTTTTACGGTAAAAAATTCTCAGACTTCGAGATGATTTCCCCTATAACTTGGTAGTCCCTCCCTAATATTACACACATCATAGATGGGAATTGTTAATTACCATTGAAATTTAATTACCATTGGTTGATATCAATGGTAATGAAAAAATTTTCATTACCATTTAATGGTAATTACATTTTTTTAATTGAAAAAATAATTACTAATGGTAATGAAATGCACCAATTGTTGAAAAACACCAATTATAATTGGTTTCAAAACCATTGGTTTGCACATTTTTGTTTTTTTGAAAAGTAAAAAATTTAAACATCAAAGTATGTTTTTACAAAAAAATATGAAAATGTTAAAGACAAAAAACAAAAGGCAAATAAAAATTTCAAATATTGTGTTATACAAAGGCAATCAACGTGTGTTTGGTTTATAAAATGTGAAAAACTAAAACACCATATAACACAAAACAACAGATATTTCCAAATATTAACGATTTTGACAATATTGTGACGACTTTTACTAATGGTAATTATTTTTTATAAGTGATGCCATACCAATGGTAATTATTTTTTTTTTAATTTTCATTAGTAATTAAATTGATAAATAATTTAATTGGTACAATTGATACAACCAATGGTAATGAAAAAAATTTTATTACCATTGACATCAATTAAATGGTAATTAAACCATCAATTAATTGGTCCCTTTAATTAATTAGTCCCATCTATGACACACATACTATAGTTTTCTCTTTTAATAACATAAATGATTTATCATTTTCTAACAGCTTCTGAACAGTCTCCAGCAAATGCATTTAGGTTCGTATGTAGTCTTTCTTTTAAAGATCCTCACGAAGCATCTGTTTGTTACTAACTAACAACAAGTGGGCTTTTACTTCCGTTTGATGTGGCGTGATAAAACTAATTACAATCTTCTTAAAAGTTTTTTTTTAAAATATTTTTTTCTTATAAATGATTGCACATCTACGTCAGTACAGCCTTCAACTTTGATGTGTTTTATATGTATGTGTTTGAATTTCCTCCACTATTAAAATGTTCCATCTTTTAAAGAGGCGACAATGCATTTAATAATGAATGATGATGACGATGTTTTATGTTTAAATACAGATAACAAGATACAAGAGATTGATGATGATTTTAGTTAGACATTACTAAAAAAGCAGATGTTTTTTTTTTTTAACGAATATTTTTAAAAAATAAGATTTAAAATGAATCATTTAATAAGTTATTAATTTGAAAAATCGCACTCTATAAGAAAAAGAACAAGTGAGAGTGTTATGTTTGGTTGTGCTGAATCTTAAATACCCTCCATCAGTATCTCGACACCATTTTCAGATTTTATTCGAAAAGGATCAATTTTAATTATTTTATGAATTAAAATTGGAAACAATTTTACGAAATAAAAATATTTCTAACGCACGATCACGCACGAAAATTTTTTTTCTGCTCACGCTCACGTGAGTAATTAAAATTTTTATCACGCTCACGAAGACTCACGAAATTAAAATAAACAAATTTTTATTTTACTTTTTTCGATTTCTTCTTTGACTCTCTTGTTCTTTTAGCTTTCCCTTGGGGCCCGTCATTTTCTTAGCTTAATCAGTTTTCTTTGTTTTTGCCTCGTTTTTTTTTTTCTTGGTTCTTTTTGCTTCTTTCACAAAAAGTGTATAATTTCCTACACTCAGAAAATTATTGCAGTTACTACATGACGGTTGTTTGTGTAGTAAGTAGTAGCTGTTGTTTTTAACTACAATTTCGGTCGTTTTTGTGTGAAAAAATCTCAAACAACTTTTTTTTTGTAGTAGTTTCAAAAAATAAATACAAAAAATATACTACACTGTAGTAATAGTTGATTTATGTAGTTGTTTTTAGTTTTTTTCTAAAAACTCGTTTTTTTCTAGAAATTTTTATTGCAAACGAATGTGTCGAACGAGTTGGTCGTGCGGGATGCGGAAGGAATTATTTTTATACCAAATAAATAATATCTAAATAAATTAAATTACAATTTATTAAATTTAATTATAACAAAAAATATGTTTTTGGAAAAATATTCTTGAGCGAAAGAAAATAAGTGGATAAAATAGAGAAAACAAGTGTGTATAATATAGTGCTCACATAAGCGTGTGTAAAAACCAATCGGACAAAATACAATGTATGCAGTGTCTTGTTTTCTTATGAGCGTGCCATCTTTTTTTTCTTTGTATACACAACAGAACAGGTACATACTTTTTTCAAACATTGCAAATTAATTCTTTTTTTTATAAATCAATTTTGCCAAAGCATTTCGTTTTTTTTTTATTCCAGACAAATTTTGATCAGTAGCGGTGAAAATTTGAAATGAACTATTAAAAAAACAAAGGTAAATACAATCAATTTATTTTGTTTAACATTTTATTAATATAATTTTTTTCTTCTATAATTCCATATAAATACACCAAAAAATTTTAATTTCATGTCGAAATTCTATACAACCAACTAGGGTTGCCAGACGTCCCGCATTTGGCGGTATTGTCCCGCTTTTCATAACCGATTCCCGCGTCCCGCGCGGGATTCCATATTCCCGCTTTTTTGCAATTTTTGTTAACAACAACTATTTTTTACTATAAAAGCCTAAGTTTTTAAAAGGCTTATTTGTAAGCTTTTGTAAAATTGGTTTTAACTTGTCACGCAAATGATGTGGATTTAGAACCTTTTTAAGAAACAAATAAAGGTCTATTCACACCTGAGGTGAAATCTCGATCGAACGAGATTTCGATCATATGATCTTCATCATTTTATACACAACCATATGATTCAAATCTTGTTCGAATGAGATTTCATCTCAGGTGTGAATTGGGTATAAGAAAAAAAGATTTCAGTCTTAGTGTTTGTTTGAAAAAAAAATATTTTTCCAAAAATTTACGCCAAAAGTTGCACAATATAGAGTACATTCCGGGAAAAATATTTATAAAATTTCCATGGAGTAATTCTGGTCCAGCGTTGTATCTTCAAAATGAAAATGTGTGTACTAAAATTTGCTTTAGCTTAATTAGTCTCTAAAGCAGCGCGAAAAAAATTATTTTAAAAAACAAAAATATTTTTTCTATTTCAAAATGCACTAGAGGTTGGTAGTCTCTATTTAAAACAATAAAACTCGACAACATGCTGCTAAATTTTTCAGTTTTGTTCATAAAAATATTTTTGTCCCGCGAAAATTTTTAAAATCCCGCCATTTTTGTAATTTTTGGGGTTTGTCCCGCATTTTCGAAATAAAATTCTGGCAACCCTACAACCAACTGAAATGTATTGCTTTTTAAATAAATAAAAATCAATCACTTAAACGTTTAAAAAATTTTTTAAATAAAATTTCAGGCAAGTGTAATAAAAACAACTGTATACCGTCTTTTGTAGTAGTTTTTACTACATTTTGTAGTTGAAAATCAATAGTTAAAAACAACAACATATTCAGTTGTTTTTACCGTAATGTGTAGTGGACGCCTTTTCAACAACAAAATGTAGTCAAAACAACTGTCTTTTGTAGTAGATTTTACCGACATAGTTTTTTGAGTGTAAAAACAATCATAATTTTTATACCCTACACCAGCGGTTACCAACCTTTTTGCCTCGCGTACCCCTAATTTTTAATTTTATCAGCCGCGTACCCCCTAACGATTTTTTTTTTTGTTTTCGTTAAAAAACTTCACATACCCATCTTCACAGAATGTAGGGTCAGGGAATAGCCACGACGGTCCTATGTGAGGGTTGATATGATTATGTCTAAAGTTCTTTGGTGAATGTGTTTTAGTTAGTGAGCCATTCGACATGGAACGGACAAGTTCATTTTTCAAGACTTATATGGGATCGTAACACTTCTTGTAGTTTCAGGAGACCCTCTAGGCCTGGAAGTTGTGGTTATTAATTTTTGTGACATCGATCTGGACCGTTTGTTGAGGGGCGGGGTAGCGGTATCCGGTGGTCGTTATAAATTTCGTTGGTGTCGGATGTGCATGCACCAATAAGGATACGGATTTTAACTATCGGTCGGTATGTTTGTTGGGTTACGACGTGATTCAAATTTAAATTCGTTTAATCACCCGTTGTGTGAAAATTTGAAATTGTCAGTTGTGGAAAATTAAATTATTTGGAAATTTCGATTCGCCTTTAGAATTTTGATTTGTGTCTATTTTATCCGGTGTGTGGTAAATGTCGGGAGGTTTTCGTGATATTTAAATCGACGGTTTATAAATGCGCGAGTGCGGTAGTGGAGTGTGTGAAATCGAGTTTGCTATTCGAGGTGGTGGATCGGGGTAAGTTGTGTGGTTTAATAAATGTAAGGTAGGGTTACGTTTGTGGAGGATTATGAGCATATGTGTGGTAGTATTATGTTTAATGATATATTGCTTAAAAGTGTAGTCTCGGGCGATTTGGTTGTGTATGGGTTCTGGGGTCGGTTCGTGGTGTGTAGGTTTAGTTTTACTCTTCTGGTGGAGTTACAAGGTAACTCCATGATAGGGGTTCTATGGAACCAGTTAGTGGATTTAGAAATCCTACTGATGATTCCCTTCGGCAGGGGATGAAAGCGCTATAGGAAGCCCAAGTGCCTTCACGGCAATTTTCGAGCGGGGGAGTGTATATGTTGATTTTTGTGGGTAGTTTATTTATTTTATTTTTTATGGGTTATATGCGTGGATTTAGGTATTGTATTGTATTTTATTATTATTATTATAATTATTATTATTATTATCATTATTATTATTATTATTATTATTATTATTATTATTATTATTATTATTATTATTATTATTATTATTATTATTATTATTATTATTATTATTATTATTATTATTATTATTATTATTATTATTATTATTATTATTATTATTATTATTATTATTATTATTATTATTATTATTATTATTATTATTATTATTATTATTATTATTATTATTATTATTATTATTATTATTATTATTATTATTATTATTATTATTATTATTATTATTATTATTATTATTATTATTATTATTATTATTATTATTATTATTATTATTATTATTATTATTATTATTATTATTATTATTATTATTATTATTATTATTATTATTATTATTATTATTATTATTATTATTATTATTATTATTATTATTATTATTATTATTATTATTATTATTATTATTATTATTATTATTATTATTATTATTATTATTATTATTATTATTATTATTATTATTATTATTATTATTATTATTATTATTATTATTATTATTATTATTATTATTATTATTATTATTATTATTATTATTATTATTATTATTATTATTATTATTATTATTATTATTATTATTATTATTGTTATTATTATTATTATTATTATTATTATTATTATTATTATTATTATTATTATTATTATTATTATTATTATTATTATTATTATTATTATTATTATTATTATTATTATTATTATTATTATTATTATTATTATTATTATTATTATTATTATTATTATTATTATTATTATTATTATTATTATTATTATTATTATTATTATTATTATTATTATTATTATTATTATTATTATTATTATTATTATTATTATTATTATTATTATTATTATTATTATTATTATTATTATTATTATTATTATTATTATTATTATTATTATTATTATTATTATTATTATTATTATTATTATTATTATTATTATTATTATTATTATTATTATTATTATTATTATTATTATTATTATTATTATTATTATTATTATTATTATTATTATTATTATTATTATTATTATTATTATTATTATTATTATTATTATTATTATTATTATTATTATTATTATTATTATTATTATTATTATTATTATTATTATTATTATTATTATTATTATTATTATTATTATTATTATTATTATTATTATTATTATTATTATTATTATTATTATTATTATTATTATTATTATTATTATTATTATTATTATTATTATTACTATTATTATTATTATTATTATTATTATTATTATTATTATTATTATTATTATTATTATTATTATTATTATTATTATTATTATTATTATTATTATTATTATTATTATTATTATTATTATTATTATTATTATTATTATTATTATTATTATTATTATTATTATTATTATTATTATTATTATTATTATTATTATTATTATTATTATTATTATTATTATTATTATTATTATTATTATTATTATTATTATTATTATTATTATTATTATTATTATTATTATTATTATTATTATTATTATTATTATTATTATTATTATTATTATTATTATTATTATTATTATTATTATTATTATTATTATTATTATTATTATTATTATTATTATTATTATTATTATTATTATTATTATTATTATTATTATTATTATTATTATTATTATTATTATTATTATTATTATTATTATTATTATTATTATTATTATTATTATTATTATTATTATTATTATTATTATTATTATTATTATTATTATTATTATTATTATTATTATTATTATTATTATTATTATTATTATTATTATTATTATTATTATTATTATTATTATTATTATTATTATTATTATTATTATTATTATTATTGTAGGTGTTTCATAATTTATACTTTATAATTTATTTACTTAATAATTTAAAATTTTGATTGCCTTTGATTTTATGAAATTTGTATTTTTGAATGTTGTTAAAAAAATTGTTTCATTCGATTTTGTGATTTTGAATAAATAAATTGATATTTCCTATTTTTATAAAATAAATATTTTTATTGCGGCATCCACTACAAATTGGCGATCCTTGTGCAAATAATTTGTATACGAATGATAATCTATACACCGTGCTAAATATATCATATCATTGGAGTTAATCTACATATAAATCGTTTTAGAAAGTGCCCTGCAACAATTTCAAATATCTTCGCAATACAGCATTTGTAATTTACATTCTTAAATATAAAACCAGAAGTACGTTTGTAATCTTATTGTAAGCTGAATTTAAAAACAAATCAAGAGTACAATTGAAGAAATTTCAAAATTTTGTGGATCTAGTATTTTAAATTGTCACAACCAAGAAATTAAGAAATTGATCCTGAATATATCATCAAACTTTAATCTTAAAAAAAAACAAGATAATTGGTTATCAATACTAATAAACAACTAACTACAATCAAGAACTTCAAGAGTTGTAAGGATTTTAGAGAAGCAAGTAATAGCGATTTGTTGTGAAATTTTATTATTATAAATACACGTTAACAATTGTTTTAATTTTAAATCTTTGTTTCGTTATTTGTTTTCGTTATTTGATTTCGTTATTTATTTGCGTTATTTGTTTTTATTAGTTGTTTGTGTTCTTATTGTAAACACTTTCTTTGGAAGTAGCATGCTATTACGCTCAGCCACACGAACAAATACAGCAACATTAACACAAGTTAGAAACACAATGACAACCCCTTTAAATTCAGACAATATGATGGCACATTTATCATCACAGCCAGGAACTCAATCATCAAATAGTTGTACTGTTACTTCTAATTCTACTTCTAATAATGAGATTAGTGCCACCTCTGTTAAACTGCCCCAATTTTGGACAAGTTGTCCCGATGCATGGTTTGTTCATGCTGAAATGCAATTTGCAACAAAAGGAATAACTACAGACAGAACAAAGTACGAGCATGTGGTTGCGGCTTTACCACAAGATGTTATAATGACAGTACTAGATATTATTAAGAACCCTCCTCCAGGTGACCGATACGATAATTTGAAAAACATTTTGGTGGAACGTCATTCGTTAAGTGAAAACAGTAAGTTAGATAAAATTTTATCAGATTCCACAATAGGAGACCGTAGACCATCGGAATTCTATCGATCTTTGGCTTTATTAGCAGGTTCAAACTTTAGTACAGATTTGTTAAAGAAAATCTGGTTAAGAAAATTACCAAAAACTCTAAATGTGGCTTTAACAAGTGCCAACTTGACAGAAGTTAATGCTTTAATGAAGTTAGCTGATGATCTTTGGGAATTATTGCACACTAGTGAAGTTGCTTCCACTTCTGTATCGGTACCTGAAAACTCTTCAAATCTTGGAAAAGTTGTAGAAAATTTAGTCAAAGCTACTACAAACATTTGTGAGAGTTTTAGAGCGTTATCTTTAGACATATCTGCTATTAAAAACCAATTGACTGAACGACATTTTCGTCCACAATATGGACAATTTGAAAGAAGTAGATCTAGATCTAGAGGGAGATCGAACAATAGAGATTGGTTGTGCAAATTTCATTACAGGTACGGAAGTCGTGCACGAAAGTGTGAACAACCTTGTTCTTACTCTAAATCAAATACTTTACCAACAAACTAATTTATCCCATTGTCGAGGCGACAGACAATGGGCGTTTAGGTTTAACAACACGTCGCCTATTTATCTATGACAAGACCAACAAACTTAAATTTTTAATAGATAGTGGTGCTGATATATCAGTATTGCCTGTTTCAAAATTCAAAAATCAAAAGAGAGTTTCAGACATTGTTTTAACGGCAGCTAACGGCTCTGCAATTTCAACTTTTGAAAAAAAAATGTTAAATGTAAATTTAGGGTTGCGTCGTGAATTCCCATTTGTTTTTGTGATTGCGGATATTGAAAAACCTATAATAGGTGCGGATTTTTTACATAAGTACGGACTTTTAATAGACATCAAAAACAAATCATTGATTGATCCATTGACAAAATTATCAATAAGTGCATTCTCACATTATTGCAAAATTTCGTTGCCCAAAATATTTTCAGTAGACAATCAATATACAAATTTGTTAAAACAATATCCTTCATTAATATCAGAACCAGATTATTCAAAACATGTTAAACACTCAACTGTTCATAGACTTACAACTGATGGACCACTACCTTTCACTAAACCTAGGCGTTTAGATCCGGTTAAATATAAAGCTGCTAAAACTGAGTTCGATTTTCTTGTTAAATCCGGTATCTGTAGGCCCTCAAATTCATGTGTTGCCTCAGCACTACATTTAGTTCCAAAAAAGGACCCAAATGATTGGCGTCCTTGCGGGGATTTCCGACGACTAAATTTTGTAACAGTACCCGACAGGTATCCCTTGCCACATATACACGATCTTAACTTAAATATGAGGAACAAGCGAATATTTTCAAAATTGGACTTAGTGAGGGCATACCATCAGATACCAATGGCAGAAGAGGATATATATAAGACGGCAATAACTACTCCATTTGGCTTATTTGAGTTTGTTCGTATGCCATTTGGTCTAAGGAACTCTGCCCAGACGTTTCAAAGATTTATTAATGAGGTTTTCTGTGGACTTGATTTTGTTTTTGTTTACATCGACGACGTACTTATAGCTAGTGAAAGTGAAGATGAACATTTGCATCATTTAAAATTAGTTTTCGATCGTTTGGAGGAGTATGGATTAAATATTAAACCCGGAAAGTGTACTTTTGGTGTTTCAAACATAGATTTTCTAGGCCACAACGTAGCTGAAAATGGTATTAAACCTTCTGAGGACAAAGTTTCTGCCATTCGTAATTTTGAACGTCCAAACTCCGTGAAACAAATGCAGAAATTTATAGGTATGGTGAACTACTACCATAGGTACATACCTAAGTTAGCTGAGTTGTCTAGCCCTATACACGCAATGATAACTCAAGCTTTAAAAAGAAAGAGAAAAGTTTTAGATTGGAACAATGACTGTGTGACCGCTTTCGAATCTATTAAAAATCAATTTGCTTCACGAATATTATTGAATCATTTCAATAGCGAAGCAAAAATAACCTTGACAGTGGACGCTTCGAACATTGCAGTTGGAGGAGTTTTACAACAAGTTCATAATAATATTATTGAACCATTAGCTTTCTTTTCGAAAAAGTTGTCCCCGTCAGAAACAAAATACAGTGCTTTTGATCGAGAGTTATTAGCAATTTATTTAAATATTAAACATTTTCAGTTTATGTTAGAAGGAAGGTCATTTACAATTTATACCGATCATAAGCCATTAGTCTTTGCGCTAGATTCTAAAACAGATAGAAGCCCAAGACAAACCAGACACCTAGAGTTTATCTCTCAATTTACAAATGATATTCAGTATATACGTGGAGATTCAAATGTAGTGGCAGATACTCTTTCACGAGCTTTCGAACTAGATGCATTTCAAAATACTGATCTTAACTTAAAATTATTGTATGAAAAACAACAAAATGACACAGAACTTAGAGAGATTTTACAGGATAAAGACAAACATCTAAATTTAAAGTTAATTAAAGTAGAGCTATTCGATGTCGAGTTATGGTGTGAAACTTCTTTAAATTCACCTAGACCTTATGTACCTAATGATTTACGCAAAATTATATTTAATAAATTACACACCATTTCACATCCCGGTATAAGAGCAACAAGGAAACTTATTACACATCGTTATTATTGGCCAAACATGAGTAAAGAACTTAACATTTGGACCAGAGAATGTATTAGTTGCCAAAAATCGAAAATCGGTAAACACACTAAATCACCTACACTTAAAATTAATATTCCAAATGGAAGATTTGAACATATTCATATGGATATAGTTGGTCCTCTACCACCTTCTTGCAATCATCGATACATCTTGACAATTATTGACAGATATACGCGTTGGCCTGAGGCATATCCTCTTAAGGACATTTCTGCCTTAACTATAGCACAAAAGTTCGTCTCAAATTACGTAAGCCGTTTTGGCGTACCCCTTACAATAACAAGTGACAAAGGTGCTCAATTTACTTCAAAATTTTTTTCGGAACTTACAAAAATATTAGGAAGTCATAAAATCACCACATCTGCTTATCATCCACAAGCCAACGGCATGATTGAGCGATTTCATCGCCAACTTAAGGCGAGTATTATGGCAAGCGTACAATCAGAACATTGGTATGATTTTCTTCCAATGACTCTTCTGGGTCTGAGGTCGGTTTTTAAAGAGGACTTAAAAGCAACTTCTGCTGAATTGGTATATGGTCAAAACTTAAGATTACCTGGAGAGATTGTGGTTCCTAACGTTAAAGACACATCTTTCGATTTTTTAAATAAATTAAAAGAACATTTTAAGAATGTTCGTTCTAGTCTGTCTCATCATAAAAAATCTGATTCTGGCGTATTTGTTCCTAAAGATCTTTTTAGTTGTAGATATGTATTTGTACGTGTTGAACAAAGGCGATCTTTACAACAACCATATGAGGGTCCATACAGAGTAGTTGAAAAGGATAAAAAGTTTTTTAAACTCGAAATAGATGGTAACATTAGAACTATTTCAATTGATAGATTAAAACCTGCCTTTATTGAATACACTGACAATAAAAACGAACAGACGGTACACAAAACTAAAAAGCATGTTACATTTAATTTGTTGAATATAAATTCTTCCGAAGGGGGGAGTATTGTAGGTGTTTCATAATTTATACTTTATAATTTATTTACTTAATAATTTAAAATTTTGATTGCCTTTGATTTTATGAAATTTGTATTTTTGAATGTTGTTAAAAAAATTGTTTCATTCGATTTTGTGATTTTGAATAAATAAATTGATATTTCCTATTTTTATAAAATAAATATTTTTATTGCGGCATCCACTACAAATATTATTATTATTATTATTATTATTATTATTATTATTATTATTATTATTATTATTATTATTATTATTATTATTATTATTATTATTATTATTATTATTATTATTATTATTATTATTATCATTATTATTATTATTATTATTATTATTATTATTATTATTATTATTATTATTATTATTATTATTATTATTATTATTATTATTATTATTATTATTATTATTATTATTATTATTATTATTATTATTATTATTATTATTATTATTATTATTATTATTATTATTATTATTATTATTATTATTATTATTATTATTATTATTATTATTATTATTATTATTATTATTATTATTATTATTATTATTATTATTATTATTATTATTATTATTATTATTATTATTATTATTATTATTATTATTATTATTATTATTATTATTATTATTATTATTATTATTATTATTATTATTATTATTATTATTATTATTATTATTATTATTATTATTATTATTATTATTATTATTATTATTATTATTATTATTATTATTATTATTATTATTATTATTATTATTATTATTATTATTATTATTATTATTATTATTATTATTATTATTATTATTATTATTATTATTATTATTATTATTATTATTATTATTATTATTATTATTATTATTATTATTATTATTATTATTATTATTATTATTATTATTATTATTATTATTATTATTATTATTATTATTATTATTATTATTATTATTATTATTATTATTATTATTATTATTATTATTATTATTATTATTATTATTATTATTATTATTATTATTATTATTATTATTATTATTATTATTATTATTATTATTATTATTATTATTATTATTATTATTATTATTATTATTATTATTATTATTATTATTATTATTATTATTATTATTATTATTATTATTATTATTATTATTATTATTATTATTATTATTATTATTATTATTATTATTATTATTATTATTATTATTATTATTATTATTATTATTATTATTATTATTATTATTATTATTATTATTATTATTATTATTATTATTATTATTATTATTATTATTATTATTATTATTATTATTATTATTATTATTATTATTATTATTATTATTATTATTATTATTATTATTATTATTATTATTATTATTATTATTATTATTATTATTATTATTATTATTATTATTATTATTATTATTATTATTATTATTATTATTATTATTATTATTATTATTATTATTATTATTATTATTATTATTATTATTATTATTATTATTATTATTATTATTATTATTATTATTATTATTATTATTATTATTATTATTATTATTATTATTATTATTATTATTATTATTATTATTATTATTATTATTATTATTATTATTATTATTATTATTATTATTATTATTATTATTATTATTATTATTATTATTATTATTATTATTATTATTATTATTATTATTATTATTATTATTATTATTATTATTATTATTATTATTATTATTATTATTATTATTATTATTATTATTATTATTATTATTATTATTATTATTATTATTATTATTATTATTATTATTATTATTATTATTATTATTATTATTATTATTATTATTATTATTATTATTATTATTATTATTATTATTATTATTATTATTATTATTATTATTATTATTATTATTATTATTATTATTATTATTATTATTATTATTATTATTATTATTATTATTATTATTATTATTATTATTATTATTATTATTATTATTATTATTATTATTATTATTATTATTATTATTATTATTATTATTATTATTATTATTATTATTATTATTATTATTATTATTATTATTATTATTATTATTATTATTATTATTATTATTATTATTATTATTATTATTATTATTATTATTATTATTATTATTATTATTATTATTATTATTATTATTATTATTATTATTATTATTATTATTATTATTATTATTATTATTATTATTATTATTATTATTATTATTATTATTATTATTATTATTATTATTATTATTATTATTATTATTATTATTATTATTATTATTATTATTATTATTATTATTATTATTATTATTATTATTATTATTATTATTATTATTATTATTATTATTATTATTATTATTATTATTATTATTATTATTATTATTATTATTATTATTATTATTATTATTATTATTATTATTATTATTATTATTATTATTATTATTATTATTATTATTATTATTATTATTATTATTATTATTATTATTATTATTATTATTATTATTATTATTATTATTATTATTATTATTATTATTATTATTATTATTATTATTATTATTATTATTATTATTATTATTATTATTATTATTATTATTATTATTATTATTATTATTATTATTATTATTATTATTATTATTATTATTATTATTATTATTATTATTATTATTATTATTATTATTATTATTATTATTATTATTATTATTATTATTATTATTATTATTATTATTATTATTATTATTATTATTATTATTATTATTATTATTATTATTATTATTATTATTATTATTATTATTATTATTATTATTATTATTATTATTATTATTATTATTATTATTATTATTATTATTATTATTATTATTATTATTATTATTATTATTATTATTATTATTATTATTATTATTATTATTATTATTATTATTATTATTATTATTATTATTATTATTATTATTATTATTATTATTATTATTATTATTATTATTATTATTATTATTATTATTATTATTATTATTATTATTATTATTATTATTATTATTATTATTATTATTATTATTATTATTATTATTATTATTATTATTATTATTATTATTATTATTATTATTATTATTATTATTATTATTATTATTATTATTATTATTATTATTATTATTATTATTATTATTATTATTATTATTATTATTATTATTATTATTATTATTATTATTATTATTATTATTATTATTATTATTATTATTATTATTATTATTATTATTATTATTATTATTATTATTATTATTATTATTATTATTATTATTATTATTATTATTATTATTATTATTATTATTATTATTATTATTATTATTATTATTATTATTATTATTATTATTATTATTATTATTATTATTATTATTATTATTATTATTATTATTATTATTATTATTATTATTATTATTATTATTATTATTATTATTATTATTATTATTATTATTATTATTATTATTATTATTATTATTATTATTATTATTATTATTATTATTATTATTATTATTATTATTATTATTATTATTATTATTATTATTATTATTATTATTATTATTATTATTATTATTATTATTATTATTATTATTATTATTATTATTATTATTATTATTATTATTATTATTATTATTATTATTATTATTATTATTATTATTATTATTATTATTATTATTATTATTATTATTATTATTATTATTATTATTATTATTATTATTATTATTATTATTATTATTATTATTATTATTATTATTATTATTATTATTATTATTATTATTATTATTATTATTATTATTATTATTATTATTATTATTATTATTATTATTATTATTATTATTATTATTATTATTATTATTATTATTATTATTATTATTATTATTATTATTATTATTATTATTATTATTATTATTATTATTATTATTATTATTATTATTATTATTATTATTATTATTATTATTATTATTATTATTATTATTATTATTATTATTATTATTATTATTATTATTATTATTATTATTATTATTATTATTATTATTATTATTATTATTATTATTATTATTATTATTATTATTATTATTATTATTATTATTATTATTATTATTATTATTATTATTATTATTATTATTATTATTATTATTATTATTATTATTATTATTATTATTATTATTATTATTATTATTATTATTATTATTATTATTATTATTATTATTATTATTATTATTATTATTATTATTATTATTATTATTATTATTATTATTATTATTATTATTATTATTATTATTATTATTATTATTATTATTATTATTATTATTATTATTATTATTATTATTATTATTATTATTATTATTATTATTATTATTATTATTATTATTATTATTATTATTATTATTATTATTATTATTATTATTATTATTATTATTATTATTATTATTATTATTATTATTATTATTATTATTATTATTATTATTATTATTATTATTATTATTATTATTATTATTATTATTATTATTATTATTATTATTATTATTATTATTATTATTATTATTATTATTATTATTATTATTATTATTATTATTATTATTATTATTATTATTATTATTATTATTATTATTATTATTATTATTATTATTATTATTATTATTATTATTATTATTATTATTATTATTATTATTATTATTATTATTATTATTATTATTATTATTATTATTATTATTATTATTATTATTATTATTATTATTATTATTATTATTATTATTATTATTATTATTATTATTATTATTATTATTATTATTATTATTATTATTATTATTATTATTATTATTATTATTATTATTATTATTATTATTATTATTATTATTATTATTATTATTATTATTATTATTATTATTATTATTATTATTATTATTATTATTATTATTATTATTATTATTATTATTATTATTATTATTATTATTATTATTATTATTATTATTATTAGTTATGATTATCATTATTATTGGTGTTTATTTGATCACGTTTATTGCTCATTTTAATATTTTTGCGGGAATCTCGGGCACCTTTTGTCGGATGAGGGAGCGGGTCGCAGTAAGTATTTTCCGTTCGGGTTCGAAGTGGTACGTTGGCGGACAGAGTGACATAGTTTTTTTGATGTTTGGGGTTCGTCCATGTGCCGTATTGTCTTTAGGCTCTCGTGAGGTTGTTGTGGACTTGGTAGATCTGAGACCCAAATTAGTTTTACCTGCTGTAGGTTTTGAGCAATGATTTAGGTAGTTGTTAGGGAATTTTTGGATTTTGGAGGGTATATTATACATAAATATTTGAGTAAATTTTGAAATTTTTTATCTGCGGGTCTTATAATTTTTTTGAAGGATTTAGGGGAGATCAAAATAATGGTGGTATTTTTGGAAAAATGTTCGCTTCTTGGGGTGATTCAATGCATCTGAAAACGCGAGTTTTGAGCTGATTTTTCTGCTGAGTAAAAACGGCTGAAAACATTGCAAATCTGATTTCACAAGTCAATTCTACACCAAAACATAAAAAAACGGACGTTTTTTAACTCTTAAAAAAAGTTCCAAAAACATATCACAGGTGGCGGAAATATAATGTTTTAATTTTTTTTTAAATGTTTTTTTTTTAATACGAGGGCAGATCAATAATTCCGTGACTTTTTGAATGAAACACCCTCGTATATACAATGAAAACGCATTTTGAGCTTAACAAAATAGTACCAAAATTTCCACTCTATCACAACTCGTCTCAAAAATGCCCAAATACACGCTTTTTGATAACTTTGACATAAATTGCTCAAACACCTGACATCATAAAAAAATTTGGGAACCATAAGGACATATCTCAAAATATCATCCAAATATTGCATAAATGCTCTCTAAATTCCACAAAAATACGTTTTTTTTGTGAACTTTGACTTCAACTTTCTTAAAAACCAGCATTGAAAGGTTAATCTAAAACGAATGTCCAAATTACTAAAATTTTGCGTACCCCCGCGGACAGTTTCGCGTACCCCCTAGTGGTACGCGTACCATAGGTTGGTAAACGCTGCCCTACACCACTCTGTGGTACAGGGTATAATGAGTTTGTGCTGATGTTTGTAACTACCCGAAATATTGGTCCTAGACCTACCTTCAAGTATACCGATCGGCTCAGAATCACTTTTTGAGTCGATTTAGCGATGTCCGTCCTTCTGTCCGTCCGTCCGTCTGTCCATCTATCGGTTTAAGCACGATACAAGTCGCAATTTTCAACCAATTGACTTGAAATTTGAAACTTAAGCATCTTTTGGCCCAAGAACGAAGCCTATTGAAATTGAAAAAAATCGGTCCATGTTCAGACCTAGCCCCCATACTAACGCCCACTTTGGATTAGGCTTAAATGACTCTAATAACTGTATTTTAATAGATATCGCTTTGAAATTTTACAGGTAATCAAATTTTGTATGCAAAAATCATCATTCCAAATTTCAAAGGAATCGGGTCAGTCCTTCTGGTAGTCCCCATACAAACCACCCTCCCGATATTCACATAATTCCCTCAAAAATCCTAAAAATGGAAATATTTGATAAAATTTTTATTTTTAGGTGTTAAACGTGTACTTTATTAACCAAATCAAATTGGAATATAATTGGACCATTTTTGAACTTAGTCCCCCATATCAAAATTTCGACCGATATTCAGTTAAATCGGTATATTGGCAAAAAAAATAAACCAATTCCACTAAAATTTGATCTGTGTGTGTTTTCTGCACTAAATAAAGATCTAACGAAAGATTGATCAAATCGGTCCATGTTTGGACTTGAGACCCATTTTCCGGAAAACACTGGTGTAGGGTATCATATGACCGACTATAACTTTCTTACTTGTTTTATCTCAATTTTGTATTAATTACCCTCTAAATTCTATATATTGACAACTTTCTTACTTGTTTTCTGTTTCAGACAGCACAAAACGATCACGCAAACTCACGAAACAAAAATTACTTACGCACGCTAACGCACGAAACTATTTTCTCTAATCACGCGCACTCACAATCACGTTAGTAAAAATAAATTTCACTCACAATCACGCGTGAATCACGAACAAATCGTGTCACGCGCGCATCTCTAATCACGGCTAAAACATTGCACAGATGTGACTGAAGCTTAACATATTTACTATTTGTTGTTGATTGAATGATAAAACGAAAATTTTCTAAAGAAAATTAGAAAAATTATATTGATAACACAAAAGTTTTCTATAGAAAATATTAAAAAGTTATCGATATATCGATAACACAAAATTGTCTATAGAAAATTTGAGAAGTTATCGATATAACTCAAAATTCTGTGAATTTTCATATTGTTAAAAAAAATTGGTTGTCGAAAAAAATGGTAAAAAATCACTTTGATTTTGACAAAAATAATTTTTTTTTTGGTAAAAAAAAATTAAAAATTTCTCAACATATCGATAAAATAGAAAATTGAAAAAGTTATCGATGACAAAAAAGTTATCAATAACAGAAAAGTTAATCTAGAAAATTTAAAAATCTATGGTTATATCGATAACACAAAAATTTTAGAAATTCTGAAAAGTTAACGATAACACAAAAAATTTCTATAGAAAATTTTAAAAGCTATAGATAACATAAAAAATGTCTATAGAAAATTTAAAAAGTTATCGATATATATATCGATTTTTTATAGTTTTTACATATATGTAAAAACTTTTTTTCTATGGAAAATTGAAAAATTTATCATACACAATCAGAAAATTATGTAAGTTACTACATGTTAGTTGTTTATATATTTTACATTAGTTAATTGTTTTCAACTACAAAGTCAGTTGTTTTTGTATGAAAAATATCAAACAAATATTTCCGTTAGTTATTTTAAGTCGTTTTTTTGAATAAATAACAAAAAAGTACTGTAATGTAGTAACAGCTATTTAAAGTAGTTAATTTTTTTTTTTTTATCTCTGAAAAATTTTCGAAGTTTTTTTTTTCAAAACATAAAAATAAATTTTCTTTTTTGTTATTTTTCACATCTTTTAAAAAAAAGCTTGGAAAAATTTTGGTCTTCCAAAAAATTTGGTCTTCAATTTTTTTCTGAAAAAATTTTTGAAAAAAAAATTGATTATTTTATTTTTACTACAACGTGTTAGTTGTTTTGACTACAAATGTAAGTAGTTTTTACTACATAAGTCAGTTGTTTTTTTGTCAGTTAAAATAACTAACATTGTTAGTTGATTTAACTGAAAGAGTAGTTGACCCCAAAACAACTTACAAAGTAGTTATTTTAACTGACATTTTCAGTTGATTTTACTAACATAATTTTTTGAGTGCAGACGTCGATAACAAAAATTTTCTATAGAAAATTAAAAAAGTTATTGATGACAAAAAAATATCGACATATCGATAACAAAAGAAAATTAAAAATTCTATCAGTAACTCAAAACTGTTCTTTAAGGCGCGTTTACACGGGAGAGAAAACTGCTAGACAAAGACCTAAAAACGACTCTGTGTACCAGTGAATTTGACTTTTTTTCAATAATTGTGTCAAATCAAACTCCTCCAAAACGTATTATTTCTTACCTTTTTCTTGAAAATGTTACAGATTTTTGTTATTTTTGATTTGAAGTCTGTATTTTGTTTAATAAAAAAAAATATAACGCAAACAATTTTTTTTTTTTTAGAGATAATATTTAAGAATGCTAGAGGTGACAAATTTTCGAATTTTCTATCGAGATTTCTTTTTCGTGTGAACGTACCTTTATAAAATTACAAAAGTTATCGATATATCGATAACACAAAGAATTTCTGTAGAAAATTTTAAAAGTTATCGATAACAAAAAATGTTCTAAAGAAAATTTTAAAAGAAACTTAATGAAATTTAAAAAAAATTAAAATCTAAAATTAAAACTAGAAAGTTTTCAGTTAAATTTTTTATCGATAACAAAGAATTTTTTTATCGATAACAAAGAATATAGAGAATTAAAAATGTTATCGATAACACAATATAGAGTACCATCTCTAAAAATAGAGAGCCATACAAAAAATGTGTAAGTGCGAAAGAGAAAGGAACAAAATCCACTCTCTGGCACATTGTGAATTCAGCTTAAAAGGTTTTTAGTAAAAACATATCTCTTAAAAACAGGAAAGTGCCAAATAGAATTCGAACTTGTTTTATTTTTTTTTTTTTTCGAATAATAAGAAAAAATTAGAAATTTTTGTTTTCGTTAATTTATTTTCTTAAATTTTACATTTATCACAATTTATTTTAACAGCCAAATACAATTTTCGGCCATCATAGACATCTAACATTTCAGTTTGTACAGCTTCTAAAATCAATTTAAAAGCTAAATGCCATGAACAGTCGTTGGTGGTCCGTTTCTGTTGATTTATTAATCTACCTAAATACAATAGGGATTCGTAAAGCGAATCTAATTCTTTAGCTCTCACCAATTCGCAAGCATTAAGGCACATTAAATCGATATCATAATTTTCGGGCGTATCTGTACTTTGTAGCCACGATAAAAGTAATTCTATACAATTTGATTGAGTAAAAATGTTATCAGAACTTATGGGAGTTGTTGATATAGCTGGCGTTTTATTTTGTGTATCCAGCTGTGGAGGTGGTGTTAAAGGTCTATAAGACTGATTAGGATCAGTCGATTTGTTTTGCAATTTCAATTGTTGTTCAATTTCAAATCTTAATTCTGGTGGTAAAGCGGCCATAAATTCCGGATCTACCTCCATTGGTTGTGGTGGATTATTTGCATTAGTTTTCGCCACTTGTTTTTGTTGTATCTTTTTCTCTATTTTTTGTAGAGCTGCTTTAGAGGTAGAAGGTAAAAAATCACTTTCATTGAGGGAACTTTGATTTGAACTTGTTATTAGAGTTTCTTTTGATTTTTCACAGGTTTGAGGTTTCTCTTGTAATCTTCTTTCTTTTAATATTTCTTCTCTTATATCTAAAGGTAAAGCATTAAATACTTCTAAATCTATATCATCTGGTATGGTATTTACATTTTCTGATATTGTTTGAGCTTTTTTTGCAGCGGCTGTTTTTAACATTCCCATTATATTGGGTTTATTTTTTAAATCCTTATTACTGCCAGCAGCTTTAGCACGACCTCTTTTTGTTGTTACAGTTGTAGTTTTCTTTGAATCCGGACTTTTCTTTACATCTGTGCTTTCCGTTAGCTTACATTCAATTGTTTTTTTAGTTTCCATATCCGTTTTAGTATCTTTAATTTCTTTTTGCTTTTCTATTACTTTGGAAAACATATTCTTTATAATATTTTCCTTGGGTTTTTCATTTTGTTCTACAGGTTCATCAAGTTTTGTAAGTTGTATGCCAATACCTCTCAACTCATTTGGCGGCAGGTTTAAAGCTTTCATAGTTGTTAAAATGCAACGTGTTATAGTTTCTAAATCATTTGTAAATTCTGATAACGATACAGATTTTGTTACATGATCACATACACCATGACCCATAAATTTTGAAGTTTCCACAGGCGCTTCCTTAGCACGTACCATTAGTTTTAATGTTACGCACTTAGTTTTCCTTTTAATATCTCTCAAACGATTGTGAACTTCTTCACAAAGTTGCTTAAGAAATATTTCCAATTCTGCGTAGGTTTGAAAGCGTATACCATAATTTACTTCAGCCGAGACAGATTTCCGTATCTGACCATAAGTTAAACGTCTTTGATCAATGCCACGACAAAACTGATGCAAAGTTTCGCCAAATTTTTTACCCACTAACATTTGTAGGCGTGCCAGTGAGACACGCTGTAAATCACCACATGTTATTAATTGAGCATCCTTAAGGGTATAAGCAGTACTACTACCTACACCGGGTAATTCTTGTATGGGTATTTCGGCCATGAACGTTTCAACATTTTCACCAAGTAAATGATATTGACCATCAGGTTTAGCTTTTTTAGTGGCCATTCTAGCTTGTAATCTGTAAAAGGAAAAAAAAAATACAAAATAAGAAAATTTTCTAAAGAAAATTGCAATAGAATCTTTTGTATTATCAACAACTTAAGAACTTTTTAAGAAAATTTTTCGTAATCGATAATTTTCTGTATAAAATGTAGTGTTTTCGATTTATCGATATTTTTTTCGATCGTAAATTTGGTTTATCGATGTATAGATGGCATTATAATTTTCTATAGAGAATTTTGTGTAAACGATTAATTCACTTATAGATTATTGTTAAGTTATCGATAAAACTAAAGTTATCGATAACTATAAATTTGAGATGTTGTTTATACATCGATAGCACAAAAGTTTCTTTAGAAAATTTGAAAAGTTATTGATATATCGATAACACAAAATTTTCTATAGAAGGTTTAAATTTTTTTATATTAAATATATTTAAATATAATTATCGATAATACAAAACTGTCTATAGAAAATTTGAAAAGTTATGTATAACATAAAATTTTCTATAGAAAATTTCAAAAATTTAACGATATGCTAATAACGCAAAATTTACAAATAACAAATCAAGAAAATTTGAAAATTTATCGATAACACACAATTTTCTATAGAAAATTTAAAAAATTTAACAATATGCTGATAACGCAAAATTTACAAATAACACAAAATTTTTTAAAGAAAATTTGAAAATTTATCGATAACACAAAATTTTTTATAGAAGATTTGAAAAGTTATCAATAACACAAAATATTCTAAGGTAAATTTGAAAACCTATCGATAACACAAAATTTTGTATAGAAAATGTGATTGATATATCGATAACACAAAATTTTCTACATAAAATTTTAAAAGTTCTCAGTATACCGATAACACAAAATTTTTTTATAGAAAGTTTGAAAAGTTATCAGTATATCGATAACACTAAATTTTCTATAAAAAAAATGGAAAGTTATCAATATATCGAATTTTCTGTAGAAAATTGTGTGTTATCGATATATCAATAACTTTTAAAATTGTCTTTAGTAAATTGGAAAGTTATCGATAGCTTTTTAAATTTTCTATCAATAACTTTTTAAATTTTCTATAGAAAACTTTTTAAATTTTCAATAGGAAATTTTATGTTATCGATAACTTTTCAAATTTTGTCCTATCGATAACCTTTCAAATTGTCTATAAAAAATTTTTGTTATCGATACATCGAAAACTTTTAAAATTTTCTATAGAAAATTTTGTGTTATCGATAGCTGTTCAAAATTTCAGTAGAAAGTTTTTTGTTATCGATAACTTTTAAAATCTTGTATGGAAAATTTTGTCTAATCGATATATTTATCACTTTTCAAATTTTCTATAGAAAATTTTGTGTAATCGATACATCGATAACTTTTCAAATTTTCTATAGAAAATTTTAAATGTTATCAATATAACGATAACACAAAATTTTTTTATAGAAAATTTTAAAAGTTATCGGTACATTAATAACACAAAATTTGAAAAGTTGTCGATAACATCGATAGCACAAAATTTTCTATAGAAAATTTGAAAAGTTATTAATACATCGATAACACAATTTGAAAAGTTATCGATATATTAATAACACAAAATCTAAACAGTTGTCGACAACATCGATAGTACAAAATTTTCTATAAAAAATTTGAAAAGTTATCAATACATTGATAACACAAAATTTTCTATAGATAACACAAAATTTTCTAAGAAAATTTGAAAAGTTATCGATGTATCGATTACACAAAATTTTCTATAGAAAATTTGAAAAGTGATAAATATATCGATTACACAAAATTTTCCATACAAGATTTTAAAAGTTATCGATAACAAAAAACTTTCTACAGAAATTTTGAACAGCTATCGATAACATAAAATTTTCTATAGAAAGTTTTCGATGTTCGATAACAAAAATTTTTTATAGACAATTTGAAAGGTTATCGATAGGAAAAAATTTGAAAAGTTATCGATAACATAAAATTTCCTATTGAAAATTTAAAAAGTTTTCTATAGAAAATTTAGAAAGTTATTGATAGAAAATTTAAAAAGCTATCGATAACTTTCCAATTTACTAAAGACAATTTTAAAAGTTATCGATATATCGATAACACACAATTTTCTACAGAAAATTTAAAATGTTATTAATAACACAATTTTTATAGAAAATTTGAAATGTTATCGGTATATTAATAACAAATTTTCTAAGGATAATTTGAAAACTTATCGATATATTGATTACACAAAATTTTTTATAGAAAATTAAAAGTTATCGATATATCGATAACACAAAATTTGAAAAGTTATCAATACATCGATAGCACAAAACTTTCTATAGAAAATTTTAATAGTTATCGATAACACAAAATTTTCGATAAAAAATTTTAATTACATGTATCAAACACAAATTTTTCTAGAGAAAATTTGAAAGTTATCGATATATCGATAACACAAAAGTTTCTATAAAAAAATTTGAAAAGTTATCCATACATTGATAACACTAAATTTTTGAAAGAAAATTTTAAAAATACATAATCGATATACCGATAACACAAAATTTTCTATAGAAAATATGAAAAATTATCGTTATATCGATAACAAAAAAATGTTAAATAGAAATTTTGAAAAGTTATCGATTTTCAACACAATACTTTTTATTGAACATTTGAAAAGAAATCGATATATCGATAACAAAACATTTTTTATAGAAAATTTGAAAGTTTAAAATTTGAAAAGTTATCGATGTATCGATAACACTAAATATTCTATAGAAAATTTGAAAAATTATAAAAAATACCGAAAACACAAAATGTTTTGTAGAAAGTTTGAAAAGTTATCGATATATCGATAACACAAAATTTTATATAAAAAATTGAAAATTTGTCGATATACCAATGACAAAAAAAATTCTATAAAGATTTTGAAAAGTTATCGATATATCTTGAAAATCAATCGATACATCGGTAACACAAAAATTTTCTTAAAAAAATTTTAAAGTTATCGATAACACAAAATTTTCCATAGAAAAGTTATCGATAAATTTTTTATAGAAAATTTCAAAAGATTAAAAAAGTTATCGATACATCAATAACACAAAATTTTATACAGACAATTTGAAAAGTTATCCACATATCAATACGACAAAATTTTCTATAGAAAATTTAAAAAGTTATCGATATATGGATAACACAAAATTTTTTATAGAACATCTGAAAAGCTCTTAATCTATCGATATCACGAAATTTTCTATTGTTCATTTGAAAGTTATCGATAACACCAAATTTTCAAAAAAAAAAAATTGGAAAGTTATTGATATATCAATAACACAATATTTTCTATTGAAAATATAAAAAATTATCGATATATCGATAGCTTTTTAAATTTTCTTAAGATAACACTAAATCCTCTATAGAAAATTTTAAAAGTTGTTGATATATCGATAACACAAAATTTTATATCGAAAATTTGAAAAGTTTACAATACATATATCGTTAACACTACATTTTGTCTAGAAAATTTGAAAACTTATCAATATATTGACAACACTCAATTTTGTCTAAAAAATTTGAAAAATTATCGATATACCGATAAAACAAATTTTGTATAGAAAATTTGAAAATTTATCTATATACCAAAAACACCAAATGTTCTAAAGAAAATTTTAAAAGTTATTGATATATCGATAACACAAATTTTCTTAGATAACACAAAATTCTCTTTAGAAAATTTGTTATCGATAACACAAAATTTTAAAAGTTATAGAAAATTCGAAAAGTTGTTGATAACATAACATTTTCTATAGAACATTTTAAAAGTTATCGATGCATCGATTAATCAAATTTGAAATTTTATAAATTAATAAAAAAAAAATCGATTTACTTATTTGCCCCCACACCTGCCGAACAAGGGCATTGTGTTTTTTCTCTGACTTCTTCTCTTATCGCTTTTACAAAATCCATTACATCCACTTTTAACTCTTCTAAAACATCTGTTAGATCCACAAACATTTCATCACAACTAACAGCTTCTATATTTAACGTATACTGGGCTATTGTATTGTATAAAGTAAACGCTACTTCACGATATCCTTCAAAATCATATGGTATTGTTTTTAATTCCGGACACAACTTTAAGGCTTGTCCCACAAACATTCCATTACGTATACCTTTGGCTCGAGCTTCATACGATGCAGAGGATATTTCTGAAAGCGACATTTTATTTTCAAATCCTCCACGTACTTTATCCGACAAAATATTATTGTGTAAATGTTGTTCGAAACGTTTGGCAAATAATTCCATTTCAGTTTTGCGATCTGCATTCGGATGAACAGGAACTTCAGTGGCCGATGAGCCGCCTGAAAAATGAAAAATAATTAATATGTATACATAAATGAAAATTTCAGATTCAGTCAGAAAAATATAGAAAAATTGGATACCTTTAGAATGTGTAACCGCCACCGGATAACCTCTTAAATGAGGATTTTTTCGAAGGCCAACTGATACAAAAAAGCAATCCATATCGATGTGCATAACACAAGATTTCTGATGCGACATTTGAAACGGTTCCAGTTCCACTACATTACTTGATATTAGACGCTTTTTGAGTTCACTTCTGGCTGGAAAATCTTTACCCACAGACTGTTCACGCAAATCGCTAACATATTGTTTGAATCCCGCTCCCAAAGTTGCAATGTGATGTAATCTGGAATTATTATAAAATTCAGATAAAAATTTAGGATCCACAGCTGTACGAGCTACACCCGAAGTGGAGGCAGAAGTTGAATTTAAAGTGGAATCATTGGAAATCGATGGATGACAACTTAAATCAGTTGATGATTTTAAAAAGTTGTCTTTATTACAAGTCAATGTTTGTTTTGATATTGGTGCGTTTTGTCTCATTTGAGCATTTAATTTCTGAAGACCAAGATCAATAGATTTCAGGTTATCATTTATGTTATTATCCAGTTTTGGTTCTTCGCACATAATTTGATCATTAGAAATTTCTATACTGTAGTTAGGTTCTTCTTTTGTCTTTTTTATAAAACTTATGCTTGGCTGTGATTTCTTTTGATTTGTATAAAGTAAATAACGTGTATAATCTAATATTTTCTGTTCCTTTAAACAATCCACCACCCACTGGGCACTGATAATTTTACTGGTATTCATGTTGCGTATTTTGACATCTGGCAAATTTGAGGCTATGATATAGGTAGTGTGTGATCTTTCATAATGATGAAATGTTCCACCATGTACCATCATTATACGTTTTAGCTCATCGCCTGATGGATTTGTTAGACCATTCACAAATATTGATATGCCCGAAAATAGATCAGATTTTTTAAACGGATTACTGGCGGCACTAAATTGTTCTTCCAATTTAGTGATTTTGGCATCCATATAGCCACCCTAATTAATCAAAAAAAAAAACATGTTTAGGAATATTCTTGCTATTATTTTCATTATAAACTATAGTTATATATAATTACCCATTCATCAAACCCATTATTCATTGTTATGTCTAATTAAAATGTACTAATAAATTAACAATTGTTAAAAAAAAAAAAATAGCGGCAGATTTATTTACACTCGGTTGGTAAACAAAAAACAGCTGATTTTATTAATCGTTGCCGTACTCATTGTTGCCAATTTAGCTATTTTGTAGCTAGATTTAGCTATTTTTTTTTGCATCTAGCGACAAAAAAAGTCATTTAGCTCTTAGCTACAAATCTAGCTACTTTTTTTGTTCGCAAAATTTGTAAAAAAGTGTTTTTTTTAAACCGTTTTATTAGCCATATTTTCAAGTTGACATTTCGTTAACGTGCTATTTAAGGCCACGTTCACACTACAAGAACTTACCATGGTAAATTGAGATGATTTTGTGATTTTTCTTTATGCTAGTACAATTTGAGGTGATTTTGTAAATCACTATGTGATTTTGTTCAAAGGAAAATCACATAGTGATTTTAAAATCACGCAAGTCTGTATACAGTATAATGGTGTTTTCTTTTCTGGCAAAAAATGTGCCTTTTTTTTGCATTTCGCCCCACAAATTGTGTTTTTGTGTTCTTTTCTAAAAAATGTCAACCATTATAAAGAATATCGTGTTCTTTTCTAAAAATGTCTGCCCCATAAAGTGCAAAAAAGTTGCACTTTTTACCCCGTAAAAAATCACAGGGTTGAAATTGCCTTATACAACAGCTGACTTTTTCTGTGTTGTTTTCTCAAAACAGCTGTTAAAAAATACAGGGCAGAGTATTTTTGTATGTTGTGTTCTATTCCAGTCAAATAAAATGCAAATTTTTGAAGGTGTGAGTTAAACATTTTAAAAATGTATACCCTTAAAAGGCAAACATTTTTTTTCAGAAAAGAAATCACCATAAGTGTGTATGACATCTGCTAGTTTTTCAACTTTTCAAAAAGTTTTATCAGGGGTTTTCTATGATATTTACTTTAACTTCAAACAAAAATTTTAAATTTATCAAAAATCTCTCCATGATAAAGTTACTTAAAATTTTCAACATCAAGCAAGTATCGTATTGGCATAATTCATAGAGAATGTAGTTTAGTACCAACATAAAGAAAAAACAGCTATGGGTTTAAAATATAATAGTTTTCATCTCTCCAATAACGGATAAAATTTTACACCAGAATTCATAACCAAAAAAACGAGTGGCTATAATCGAGCTTTTAATTCGCATTCAGATAATTGTGTATTAAAAAATTTGGTACTGCGAAACAACTCCCAAATGAAATAAATCCCAATGAAATACTAATTCCTAATGATATAAGTCCTAAGAGGAATGAATTAACTCCCAACTTTAAGAAATGAAATAAGTCCCAAAGAAAAAATGAAACAAGTCCCAATATTTGGGAGTTATTTAAAATCAAAATACTTACTCCCAAAAAAATTAAAGAACTCCGAACGAAATAAGTCCAAAAAAATAAAATAAGTTCCCATTACATGAATTATATCTATTATGAGTACTTTTTACGTATACAAAATGAGGTGCTGATTCACAGAAAATAGTGAGGTACCGATTCACAGAAAATAGAAATTCACAGGAAATAGTTCACAGGATCTGCAAATCCAGAAATACATACATATAACATATAGATTAATAATGTTTCTTTGTTAAAGAAATTGATTTAAAAGCTTAATTTAATAACTTAAGCGTTGGAAGCAATTTCTAAAGTTTCATGCGTTATAAATTATATCTGCGATATAAAATATGAGTATTTAAACTTTTTGTTTGCAAAATTTAATAAAAATATTTGAAAATATTCGTTTTAATACCAAAGCTAACTTATTTTATTATTTAATTAAAAACTTTAGCAAATAAAACCTTTTAAAAACCACAAATCCAAAATCTAGCTATAAAATAGCTAGATTTTTCAACTGTTTATACAAATCTAGCTACAAAATAGCTAGATTTTTTAACTGTTTTTAAATTTAGCTATTTCTAGCTATTTTTTTGTCCAATCTAGCTACATTTTTTTAAAAATAGTTGGCATCAGTGGCCGTACTGCTGAATCAGCCATTGTTACCATACTTTGCAATATTGTAGTTGCCGCACAGTACAGACTAGTATGCAAACAATGGTGCTAAAGGTGGGTAAAGGCCTACACGCAAAAAAAAAATCTGTGTAAGATTGAGCAATCCTACTTGGTAAAACTTTTTTCAAACCAAAAAAAAATGTTTACCAAATTTTTGCTAATATTATGCTTGTCGATGTTAAAGTAACATAATTCATTTTTTATGTAAAATAACCAAGTAGCTTGCACAATAACGCAAATTACCTGCATAAAAATTTATCGAAAGAAAACAACAAAAAAAAAAATACAGACCGCCATTTTCATTTTTTTTTTGTGTGCGTTGTTTGTTTATTTTTTGTGTTATAAAAACGTAAAAAGGAAATTGATAAATAAAATAAAAATAAATTAATTAATAAAAATAAATAATTAGTTTTCTAAAAGATAAATAAATGTAAGATAAAGAATGTTAAAGTTAATTTTGCTTTCATCACTTAAAACACCATTCATTAAGAAAAACCAATGGAGTCCCAGACGTATGTTTCGATGAATAACAAATGGAATGATAAAGTGAGTATACCCGCATTCCGAAGACACCAATAAGGTTTAATAGATTTTTAGTTAAAAATTAGTGTTTGGTAATAATTTTCTATTTTTACAGGGTACTGCTAAATAAATTTTTGAAGCTATGGCGAATCATTCACTACAATAAAGAGCGTGGACACCAATCCTGCCTTTAGGTATAAAATTAAAACCTAAAAACCCAAAGCCAAGGGAGTCCATACCTGTTTTGAGTTACAAATGGAATGACAAAGTAAGTGTTCCTCCTAACCAAGAGACCAATGGGGTTTACCAATTTTTTAAATTAAAAATTTATGTTTTGTAATAATTTTCTATTTTTACAGGATGCTTTTAAATAAATTCGTGAAGCTATAGCGGATCCTTTACTTCAAGAAGAAGCGTAGGCAGCAGTCACTCGAGACAATTGTACAAAAAGGGGCAGTTGGTCGGTGGTAAATTAAATCCTACACAACATTTATTACATTAATATGGATTTATTCTGTGAAAATTTTAAATTCAACAAATATACAAATTTTTACAAAAATTTATTGAAAATTTATTTTAGCATAAATGTGGTAATTTTTAGCATTATTTTTAGTCACCTTTTCTAATAATTTTGGAATATTTCACCATATCTCTTTTGGTATATTTTACCAAGTTTTTACTTAAATAGCATTAGCATTTTCTTCAAAATTTTTTACATAAGTGTTTTGGCTAAATTACGAAAACTACTTCGTCGGTTGTAGTTTTAGCATATTTTTGGTAAAATTATGCCAGATTTTTGCTCACTCCGACACAAGTTTTTTTTTGCGTGTAGTTAGCCGAGAAAACGTAACCGTAAAGGTGCATACAGACGACGCAATATTATGTACAATATTCAATTATATTGATGGTGTGTGGGTAAGATTGACCATTGTACAATCGTCAATATTACCCACACACCTTCAATATAATTGAATATTGTACATAATATTGCGTCGTCTGTAGGTACACCCAAAAAAATAACTAGTGTTAAACAGTCTAATGTGACTTAGGTAAATTTTTTTTATATTGAGTTCAAGAAATTGCTCAAGTTTTGACTAAATTGTATGTGACATTTATTTTGTAAAATAGCATTGTATACAATATCAAATTTAACCTACACAAACTTGAATCTTTTACCTAAGTTTTTTTTTATAAATATAAATAAATTTAATTCAATAAAGTCGACAAATTAATGCCACATTGTAAGCAACATATTGACAACACATTGTCTTTAATTTTTTATAAAAAACATGAGGAAGTAATTTTTTTCATTAATTAAAAAGGTAAGCAAAACGAATGTGTTTATATATTTGCTAAACGTATATTAACCAAAATATTAACTTTCAGTTGCAGACGGCGGTGGTTTATCAGAACATTTGCGGCATCCGCCACACACTTTAAATCGGAACTTTTAGACAGTTTACATTTTAAGGAACGGGATACAAAACAAATTTAAGAGAACCCAATCATGCCTCAAGTGTTTCAGCAGAGGTAAAAGTTTAATATATAAAAAACAATTAAAAAACCCTAGACCTTGGTCTCACAATCTGGTACATTCTACAGAAAAATTGTCTCAGAATTAAAAAATTGTTCTAAAGAAAAATTGTCTTAGAATCTGAGATTTTTTCTATAGAAAAATTGTCTCAGAACCTGAGCCTTTTTTGTAGAAAAATTTTTACAGAATTTAAAATTTGTTCTGTAGAAAAATTGTCTGAGAATCTGAGATTTTTTCTATAATTTTTTTTTTCAGAATTTGAAACTTTTATAGAAAAATTGTCTCAAAATGCAAGACTTTTTCTATTGAAAAAATGTCTCAGAATTCGAGAATTTTTCTATAGAAAAAATTTCACAAAATTATAGAATTTTTGAACAAGTGTCAAAGAATCTGACAATTTTTCTATCGAAAAAATATCTTAGGATTTGAAACTTTGTTCTATAGAAAAAAAAACGTCTCAGAAACTTAAAAATTTTCTATAGAAAAAATGGACGGAGTCTGAACATTTTTCTATAAAAAATTTTCACAAAACATTTCAAAATTTCTCAAAAACAATTGTTCTATAGAAAATTTCTCAGACAATTCTATAGAAAATTTCTCAGACAATTTTCTATAGAAAGTTTCCCAAAAACAATTGTTCTATAGAAAATTTCTCAGACAATTTTTCTCTAGAAAATTTCCCAGAAAAAATTACTCAAGGAAAATTTGTCTATAGAAAATTTCACAAAGACACTTTTTCTATAGAAAATTTGGCAAAGTCAATTCTTCTATAGAAAATAACTCTAAAGGTGCATACAGACGACGCAATATTATGTACAATATTCAATTATATTGATGGTGTGTGGGTTAGATTGACCATTGTACAATCGTCAATATTACCCATACACCATCAATATAATTGAATATTGTACATAATATTGCGTCGTCTGTAGGTACCTTAAGGACAAGTTTTCTATAAAAAAAAAATCTGAAAGACAATTTTTCTTTAGAAAATTTTTTGAAAGACAATTTTTCTATAGAAATTTTCAAGCAATTTTTCCATAGAAAATATCACTAAAAGCAATTTTTTTATAAAAAATTTCTCAAAGACAATTTTTCTATAAAAAATTTCTCCTACAATTTTTCTATAGAAAATATCTACAAAGACAGCTTTCTAAAGAAAAATTGTTTTTGCAAAATTTTTTAAAGAGTAATTTTCTATAGAAAAATTGTCTTTGAAAAAGTTTCTATAGAAATATTGTCTTTCAAAAATGTTCTATACAAGAATTGCCTTTCAGAAATTTTCTATAAAAAAATTGTATTTGAAAAATTTTCTAAAGAAAAATTGTCTTTCAGAAAGTTTTTATAGAAAAATTGTCTTCAAGAAATTTTCTATTGAAGAATAATCTTTAAGAAATTTTCAGTAAAAAAATTGTCTTTGGGAAAGTTTCTATAGAAAAATTGTGTTTCAAAAATTTTCTATAGAAGTATTGCCTTTCAGAAAATTTCTATAGAAAAATTGTCTTTCAGAAATTTTCTAAAGAAGAATTGTATTTCTATAGAAAAATTGACTTTCAGAAATTTTCTGTAGAAACATTTTCTGTCAGACATTTTCTATAGAAGAATTGTCTTTCAGAATTTTTCTATAGAAGAATTGTCTTTGAGAAATTTTCTATAGAAAAATATTCTCTCAGAAAAACTGTCTTTGAGAAATTTTCTACAGAATAATTGTCTTTGAGAATTTTTCTATGGAAAATTGTCTTTCAAAAATTTTCTATAGAAAAATTTCTCTCAGAAATTTTCTATAGAAAAATTGTCTTTGAGAAATTTTCTATAGAATAATTGTCTTTGAGAACTTTTCTATGGAAAATTGTCTTTCAAAAATTTTCTATAAAAAAAAATTTCTCTCAAAAATTTTCTAAAGAAAAATTGTCTTTGAGAAATTTTCTATTGAATAATTGTCTTTCAAAATTTTTCTATAGGAAAATTCTATAGAAAAATTGTCTTTGAGAAATTTTCTATAGAATAATTAACTTTGAGAATTTTTCTATGGAAAGTTGTCTTCCAGAACTTTTCTATAGAAAAATTGAAAGATTTTCTTTCAAAAATTTTCTTTAGAAAACCTGTCTTTCAAAAATTTTATATAGAAAAATTGTGTTCGAGAAAGTTTCCATAGAAAGATTGTCTTTAAAAAAGTTCCTGTAGAAAAATTCTCTTTGAGACCTATTCTATAGGAAAATTGTTTTTGAGAAATTTTCTATAGAAAACCTGTCTTTCAGAAATTTTTTATAGAAAAATTATCTGTTAGAAATTTTCTATAAAAAATCTCTCTTTTAGAAATTTTCTACAGAAAAATTGTCTTTGAGAAATTTTATATAGAAAAATTGTCTTTCAGAAATTTTCTATAGAAGAATTGTCTTTGAAAAAGATTCTGTAGAAAAATTGTCTTTGAAAAATATTCTATAGAAAAATTGTCTTTGAGAAATTTTCTATAAAAAAATTGCTTTTCAGAAATTTTCTATGGAAAAATTATATTTGTTAAAATTTCTATAGAAAAATTATCTTTAAAAAATTTTCTATTAAAGAATTGTCTTTGAGAAATTTTCTATTAAAGAATTATCTTTGAGAAATTTTCTATAAAAAAATTTGATATAAAAAAAATTATCTTTCAGAAATTTTCTATAGAAAAATATTCTTCCAGAAATTTTCTATCGAAAAATTATCTTTTAGAAATTTTCTATAGAAGTATTGTCGTTTAGAAAGTTTCTATAGAAAAATTGTCTTTCAGAAATTTTCTATAGAAGAATTGTCTTTGAGAAAATTTCTATAAAAAAATTGTCTCTAAGAAATTTTCTATAGAAAAATTGTCTTTCAGAAATTTTCTGTAGAAAAATTGTCTCTCAGAAATTTTCTATAAAAAAATTTTCTTTGAGAAATTTTCTATAGAAAAATTGTCTTTGAGACAGTTTCTATTAAAGAATTGTCTTTGAGAAACTTTCTATAGAAAAATTGTCTTTGAGAAAATTTCTATAAAAAAATTGTCTTTAAGAAATTTTCTATAGAAGAATTGTCTTTCAGAAATTTTCTGTAGAAAAATTGTCTCTCAGAAATTTTTTATAAAAAAATTGTCTTTGAGAAATTTTCTATAGAAAAATTGTCTTTGAGACAGTTTCTATAGAAGAATTGTCTTTGAGAAATTTTCTATAGAAAAATTGCCTGTTAGAAATTTTCTATAGAAAACCTGTCTTTTAGAAATTTTTTATAGAAAGATTGTCTATTAGAAATTTTCTATAGAAAATCTCTCTTTTAGAAATTTTATATAGAAAAATTGCCTTTGAGAAAGTTTCTATAGAAAATTGTTCTTCCTGAAATTTACGATTATGTTGAAGGCAAGTCTTTAAATCAAAAGTATATATTTTAAGCTTATTAATATTTATATTTTATTATAAAAATGTCTTTTTTATTAAAAAAATTATTAAAAATAAATCTAATTAAAATTTATAATATTGAGCATTTTGTATGGAAGGGGATATATATAAAATTATTAAATCAACCTAAAAAAATACGTCATTTAACCAATCAAACTGTACCATTTATTTAAATATATTGGCTAAATAAACAAAACTAAATTTGAAATAATGCTTAGTTGCATTTTGTAAGTTTACCTAAGTTGTTTCGGCTAATAAGCAAAGAAACTTTTCAAGTTGGATTCCTGCGAAAAAACTTAGGTAAATTGTACCCTAAAATTTTATAATTCCACAATTGTTTTTTTTTGGGTGTACCTTAACCCTAACGTAAAAAGTCAGCTAATTGTTTTTGATATGCGTAAACTAATGAAAACGATTACTGAATTCAATTGTCACGTAAACGGAACGTTCCGACCTGTTTAAAATAGAATTTTACAACGTTTCTACACGCAAAAAAAAAACCTGTGTCAGATTGAGCAATCCTACTTGGTAAAATTTTTTTCATACCAAAAAAAAAATTTTACCAAATTTTTGCTAAAATTATGCTTGTCGATGTTAAAGTAACATTATTAGTTTTTTATGTAAAATTACCAAGTAGCTTGCACAATAACGCAAATTACTTGCACAAAAATTTATCGAAAGAAAACAACAAAAAAAAAAAACAAATACAGACCGCCATTTTCATTTTGTATTTTTGTGTGCGTGCTTCATTTATTTTTTGTGTTATAAAAACGTAAAAAACAAGTTGATAAATAAAATTAAAATAAATTAATAAATGAAAATAAATTATTAGTTTTTTAAAAGATAAATAAATGTAAGATAAAAAAATGCTAAAGTTAATTTTGCTGTCATAACTTAAAGCACTATTCATTTAGCAAAACCAATGGAGTCCCAGACCACAGTATATACAGTAGCGAAACTCTTTTTTAAGGTTTACTTGAGTCATTCTGTCACTAATATTATCACATTTAATTTTACTTGTATTGGTAAATTAAGATACAGGATGCAATAATAATTTTGGTGTTGACTTAACAGATTTAATTAAATGAGCATTAGTACGCATAAAACAACCGTTATATATTAATTTCCTGTTATAAAATAACGAGCTAAGTTATTTTAACTTTATTATATTGCATTATTTGTGTAAAAATTATGAAATGAAAATTTTAAAATTTGATTGCATACAAAACACCCATTATAATATTTGTCAGTTAGAAAAAAAATTATAGCATACTGTTTTGGGTGTTACATCGAAATGTCAATTTTTTTTTCAAATTAACCACGGACACGTCATAATTTTATAATCACCACGTTCAAACTTGACAGTAAACTTAAAATTTCCAAAATATTTATATAAAATTTTTTAAAACAAAAAAAAAAATCAAATCTAAATTTATATTATGTAAATTTAATAACTACAAGGTAAATACATATGCATTAAAACTTTAAAATGTTGATATAACAATATTTTTTAAATATTTTTTTAGATGTCTTTTGATAGCATATTAAATTATAACTAACAATGGACCATATGGGAAAATCGGAGATGTTAAAGATTGCAAGCGGGGCTGTTCATCAAACATTAAACTAAAGTCATCGACAAATGCAATCTCCAAGAAACCAGTTGCAGTCATTTTGTTATTTTGCGTTTCTATATTTTGCAGAAAAATCGCAAGACGAATTTTTCCTAATCTGGAATTTTTCTCCAGAAAAAATGTCTCACAATTTAAGAACATTTAAACAGGAAAAATACATATGTATGTATTTCAAAATCTACAACATTATTAAAAGAGACAGTTTTCCAATAGAAAAGGTCACAGATTCTGGAACTTTTTTTATAGGAAAAATGTCTTTTTCTATAGGAAAAATGTTTTAGAATCTGAAACTTTTTCTATGGGAAAAATGTCTCAGAATCTGACACTTTTTTAATAGGAAAAATGTCACAGAATCTGAGACTTTTTTATAGGAAAAATGTCTCATAATCTGAGACTTTTTCTAAAGGAAAAATGTCTCAGAATCTGAGAATTTTTCTATAGGAAAAATGTCTCAGAATCTGAGAATTTTTCTATAGGAAAAATGTCTCAGAATCTGAGACTTTTTTCATAGGAAAAATGTCTCAGAATCTGAGACTTTTTCTAAAGGAAAATATCTCAGAATCTGAGACTTTTTCTATAGAAAAAATGTCTTAGAATCTGAGACTTTTTCTATAGGAAAAATGTCTCAGAATCTGAGACTTTTTCTATAGGAAAAATGTCTCAGACTCTGAGACTTTTTCTATAGGAAAAATGTCTCAGAATCTGAGACTTTTTCTATAGGAAAAATGTCTCAGAATCTGAGACTTTTTCTATAGGAAAAATGTCTCAGAATCTGAGACTTTTTCTATAGGAAAAATGTCTCAGAATCTGAGACTTTTTCTATAGGAAAAATGTCTCAGAATCTGAGACTTTTTCTATAGGAAAAATGTCTCTAAATCTGAAAATTTTTCTATAGGAAAAATGTCTCAGAATCTGAGACTTTTTCTATAGGAAAAATATCTCAGAATCTGAGAATTTTTCTATAGGAAAAATGTCTCAGAATCTGAGACTTTTTTCATAGGAAAAATGTTTCAGAATCTGAGACTTTTTTCATAGGAAAAATGGCTCGGAGTCTGAGACTTTTTCTATAGGAAAAATGTCTCAAAATCTGAGAATTTTTCTATAGAAAAATGTCTCAGAATCAGAGTTTTTCTATAGGAAAAATGTTTCGGAATCTGAGACTTTTTCTATAGAAAAAATGTCTCAGAATCTGAGACTTTTTCTATAGGAAAAATTTCTCAGAATATGAGACTTTTTCTATAGGAAAAATGTCTCAGAATCTGAGACTTTTTCTATAGGAAAAATGTCTCGGAATCTGAGACTTTTTCTATAGAAAAATGTCTCAGAATCTGAGACTTTTTCTTTTGGAAAAATGTCTCGGAATCTTAGACTTTTTCTATAGGAAAAATGTCTCAGAATCTGAGACTTTTTCTATAGGAAAAATGTCTCAGAATCTGAGACTTTTTCTATAGGAAAAATATCTCAGAATCTGAGATTTTTCTATGGAAAAAATGTCTCAGAAACTTAGACTTTTTCTATAGGACAAATGTCTCAGAATCTGAGACTTTTTCTAGAGGAAAAATATGTCAGAATCTGAGACTTTTCTATAGGAAAAACGCCTCAGACTTTTCTCAGTCATAATACATTTTTCATATTTTAATTATGTTTTATTAAATAAACATTCAATAAAAAATAAATATTTACGTTCTAAATGTAGTGTATTATTTAATTAAAAGATTTGTAAGATGTACTCAGGAAATTCGCAATATCTTGTACTTTTTTGGCTCCAAATTATTTCATAGGAATTTGTTGTACTTCATATTGACCACATTTATCATGATTAAACAAAATATTTAACAACACCTTCACCAGCCAGGAAATTTTTTCTGGTTCTTTCTCTGGGGGTGATCTAAAAAGGACCATCAAAATTTGTCGATTCAATTTGTAATCATCATAGAAACGAAATTTTGGTGGCCCCATCAATGCAAAAACATTAATCCAAAATGAGAATGAGGCATCACTTGACCTTAAATTTATAAATTGTTGCTTTCATTAGCATATAATTTAGCACTTTTTGTTTTCTTCAATTTACAATTTTTTTTTAATTTTAAAAACAAAACAAAAATAATTATTGACAAATGTCTTCAAATTTCTGACAAATGAGGTGAATTCACACATGTCCTATACGTGTGAGCAAATTGAGGTGAATAAAAAAGGGGGAAAATTCACCATTAAGAGTTTCGCTACTGTATATACTGTGCCCAGACGATTGTTTCAATGAATTACAAATGGAATGATAAAGTGAGTATACCCCTATTCCGAAGACACCAATAAGGTTTAATAGATTTTTAGTTTTAGTGTTTGGTAATAATTTTCTATTTTTACAGGGTACTGCTAAATAAATTTTTGTAGCTATGGCGAATACTTCACTTCAATAAAGAGCGTGGGCACCAGTCCTCCCTTAAGTTATAAAATTAAAACCTAAAAACTCATTTATATAGCAAAGTCAATGGAGTCCAGACCTGTTTTGATGAGTTAAAAATGGAATCACAAAGTAAGTGTTCCTCCTAACCAAAAGACCAATGGGGTTTACTAGTTTTTTAAAAAAAAAAATTATGTTTATTGTTTTCTATTTTTACAGGATGCTTTTAAATAAATTCGTGAAGCTATAGCGGATCCTTCACTTCAAGAAAAAGAGTAAGCAGCAGTCACTGGAGAAAATTGTACATAAAGGGTCAGTTGGTCGGTGGTAAATAAAATCCTACACAACATTTATTATATTAATATGGATTTATTCTGTGAAAATTTTAAATTCAAAAAATATACAAATTTTGTAGAAAATTTATTTTAGCATAAATGTGGTATTTTTAGCATTATTTTTAGTCACCTTTTCTAATATTTTTGGTATATTTCAGCATATTTCCTTTGGTCTATTTTTAAAATTTTTAAAATAATTTTACCAAGTTTTTGCTTAAATAGCATTAGCATTTTCTTCAAAATTTTTTACATAAGTGTTTTGGCTAAATTATGAAAACTACTTCGTCGGTTGTAGTTTTAGCATATTTTTGGTAAAATTATTCCAGATTTTTGCTCACTCCGACACAGATTTTTTTTTGCGTGTACGTGACATTTGTTAACAGCTGATTTTCGGTTTGTTTATTTCCAAAAAAAAACGTGATACAAAACTAAAAGTGCAAAACAGATAGAAAAATCACTAATTCAATTTAAATAAACAAACTAATTTAAAGTCTACATATAAAAAACATAAATAAAATAACAAAAATGAACGACGAGTTTTTTTTACGTCAAAAACATATGACACGTTATTAAGTTTCGATAATTGCACTAAATAAATACGCTACGGTTAGGGTAAAGATACGGTTACGTTTTCTCGGCTAACTAGGCCTTAAGTTGCTCGGTTTTTACGTGAAAATCTGTCAAACTCCATATAAAAAAAACATGAATTTCACACTGGCTTTACAAAAGCGTAAAAATTTCACTGAAGAAGTATTCTGTTCGCTGGTGAAAAACCGGCAAAATAAGCCGGTATATGTTGCAGCAATATGCATCAACACTATAAGCAACATTTTTTTTAAATTGTAAGCTAATACTATGTTTAGACCAAACAAAAACTAACTTGTTTTTGGCAAAAAAGCATTTTGGAAAACCAAACTGTTTACACCGAATAAAAAGAGTTTTTGTTTGTCAAATCAAATTAATTAATTTCTAAATTCACTAAAAAACACAAAATTATAATAGCCACACGTTATTAAAAAAATTAAATTACACATTTATTTACTTTTTTAAAAAATTTGAATATTAATTTCACAAAAAAACAAATATTTTTATTTTGACATTCGTTTTTACCAAAAGAAAATTGAAAAAAACATTCACACTGAATTAATAGTAGCATAGACCAGAACCTAAATTCTAGTTTTTGTCCAGTTTTAGTTGGCAACGCAGTTTTTAAATTGTATGGAAAATTTATGTAGTTTTTGCCAAAAACCAAAAAAATATTCAAAAACAAGTTGTTTTCGTTGGTGTAAATACCGTATAAGTAAGTTGTTCACCGGTGAAAAAAATGTTTCGAAACATCAATTAATTTGTAGCGAAAATTTGACAGTCATATGTTTGGTTATGTTTTGCGCGTCAGAATACATAAAATAACTTTAAATAATATTTTTTGGTAAGTTATGTGATATTATTAATGTTTACAGTCCCAAACACTTATAATTACTTCATTTTACATCTGAATGTTAAATTTCACCGCTTTTTAAATGGTCTGTACAATTTAAAAAAATGTTGCTTATAGTGTTGATGCGTATTAATGCAACATATACCGGGTTATTTTGCCGGTTTTTCACCAGTGAATAGAATACCTCTTCAGCGAAATTTTTACGCTTTTGTAAAGCCAGTGTGAAATTTATGTTTTTTTTTTTTATATGGAGTTTGACAGATTTTCATGTGAAAACCGAGCAACTTACCCATCTTTATCTGATGATACCAAAACAAAATCCAAAAAAAAAAAAACGTTTTAATATAGTATGAATACATAAAGTAATCAATGTATTTTATTACTTACCAAATATTTACAGATCAGATCCTATTTTTATTTATTTTTCTAATATTAAATAATTTTATAAGAAACAAACACATTAAATAATTTTATAAGAGACATTTCACATTGCTACCAACTCACTCGTTCACTCGTTATAATAAAAAAAAATTCTGTAGACGCCATTGTAATAGTTGAACCAACTATACTGATTATTCAACGATATCAACATTAATTTTTGTTGAATACGGCATTATTCTGTAAGACTTGATCTATAATGGGTTTACTAATTTTTCTACTAAGATATTTCTATGAGTGTAGAGAATGGCTAATGGGTGCATAATGTGACGGTCACCTTGATAACCATTGGCCACAATCAGGAAAATCACCAGGATGTGGTTTAGAGCGTCTGCTTTGTGATGGCACCTTGAGTACTTCGGCCAAATTACAGGAAGCGACAATGATGAGAAAACTGTGGGTGCCTTTTGCTTCAATTCACCGGCTTTCTTAGTTTTACGTTTTTATTTATTTTTAGTTGTTTTATATTTTGTTTTTTTTCACATATAGAATAAAAAAAAAAAATTAACAAAAATTTTGTCAACACGAAAATAAAAAGAAAACAAACTTTGACAACTTAAACAGAAAACCGGTGATGCCACACTTTTTTATTCAATCGATGACTTGTTGCAATCTAGAGATGACAATCAAAGTCCTGAATTGTTTACACCTGTCGACACTCGTGTAAAGAATGTAAATAATAGAGTCGTTAATTGTTTATCTAAATTCGTTGAATTAATTTAAACTTAAAAGGCTTAAAACACCAAATTCGTGTCGAAGAGCGTTCTCACTTTCCCCTATAATCTTTTTATGGAATTATCCAATTAATATTGGGTGATATGGTTGCAAATGGCGGTTACTTTTTGCGAGACAGACTTTAATACATAAAATCCCAGGATATCTTTGTAGAATATAGAAAAATATAAACAAAAATATCAATGTATTTCTTTTGTCTGCTCAAAATAAAACCGGGGAACGTAAGAAGCAGATTTAAAAAAAAATAAAACTTCATATTCGTAAGTTTTTTTGTTTCATTCATACAATCCAGAGGAAGCAGTTTAAAAGATGTTTTTTTTGGGTAATAAATTCCCTGCCCAGGACCATTGAGTTCCGATATACTTTTTTTAGAATACATTTTGGACAAATTTAAAAAGTATTTTACTTTTGTAGCCAATTTGAAGAAATGTTAAATAAATTCACAACTCCTTTAAACGCCATGGTTGATTTTATTCAAGCTCAGATAATTGCGAAATTATCTGGTAATTTTCTTATTGAATGAAAAGGAAATTAGTCAATAATATATTTATTCACATATTTCGAACATTTGCCCATCTACCGAAATTATACTTATCTCTTCTTCTTCATTCTAATGACGATTCACAATAGGACACCTAATTTACTCCTATTAAGCCGAGTTGTATTTTTTAGTCCTAAAGTAAACTCCAGGGAATTGCCAGGTTTAAAGAACTTGTAATTGACCTTCCTTGTCATTGTAAGTTTAATTTTTGTTGGTCATTGTGACTTTAATTTGACTTCTGTTTAAGTCACGATAAAATTTATAGAACACTCGAAGAATACAATCGGATGTGTAAAGTTGTTTTACATAAAGTTATATATAAAACATCGAAACTAGTTTTTTAAATTGAAATAAAAAAAAAAGGAAATTTATTTAAAATTTAAACCAACTTAATAAAATTAAATAATTAATTTCTTTTGATAAGAGAATTATCAGATTTCTCAAAGAATTTTTTTGTGATTCTAAATCAAAATTGCGAAAGCAGGATAAGGTATGTGTATAATCCATTTCGTGCGATTTTATTTTTTTTTATTTTTTTTGTACGGTAATTAACGCCACCTTTTAATCAGGTTTCACATTTGAGGAATATTCCCATTTTAATCGGGATATTTTTGACTACAACCCAAATAAATTCCCGAAGGGCTCCATCTGGTTGTGAAGACAGCGAAGTCTTAGCTAAAATTACCCGCAAGATCCTTGCTCCATCTAGGGACAACTAGCAACACTGAGCGATAAATCGATAAATAACCCATTTTTGTTGGTTGCAGTATTGGAAAAGGGAAGAAATATAACCAAGTTTCGTAAGTCAGTGAAATTTACCACCAGTGCATGTAAAACTTGTTGCACTGGTGGCCAAAAAAATAGAAACGTTCAAAAAGAACGAAAATCTTGGATTTTGAAAAACTAAATTAAAAACTACGAAAAAATATAAATTTCAAACTAAAAAAAAAAGATAAAGAGAAACTAAAAGCACGTGGGTCGTAATCTTTAATGTTACGTAACCCTTAGTGTTCAAAAAATTTATTTATTAATTATATACTTATATATTATTACCATGCTTTAATTATTTTTCTATATACCATTTTTGTTAAAATTTGTTAGTATTAAAAATTTGTTAGTATTTTGTTAAAAAAATTATTTAATATCTAAAAAAATTATAAAAGAAAGGGAAGTTTAGAAAATGTTTAAAAAGCCTTAAAAATATTTTGAAGAAAAAAAAAAGATTAGAAGGAATATATAAAATTGTAAAAGAGCATATACAGGTTAAAGTTTCAAGTTAGACAGATTGCGAATGTTGCATATAACGATTTGCTATATATAGATATATTGGGCCCAGGATTTTTATATATAGGCATTTTTTTGTTTCCTTTTTTTTAATGTACAGCTCATTAGCAAATTAACAGAAAATTTAGTATGTGTTCTTAAAAACAGAAAAAAAATTAATTCATTTAAAAAGTGTTTAAATTCAAGCTTATTTTATATCAAATGAATTAAAATCCTTTTTTTTAATCTTTATACCCGAGGGTATGTAAGAAATCTTTAACAAAATTAAAATTTCATAAGATTTACTCATTTATACAAAATATTTTTTTTTTCATTTTTGTTTAAAAATAAAATTAATGTATGATTAATTTTATTTTCATTTATTTAAAACCCCCATTTTTGTTTCTAATAAAAATTATGTTTATATATTGAATATCTAAAATAATGTGTTGCTAAATATTTAAAAGGTTGAGAGTGTAAGTATATGCGGTGAGAGATAACTCTGTAGGGATGTTCTGGAAATAGTTAGGCCATAGTAGGACATCATAGGATGACTCTTTCGAGGCATATTGTGGGAGGGATGCCTATAGGTTGATTACAACACAACCTCTTACTTAACAACTTTAAAACAAAAGAAATAACAGTATAGTGTCCGTCCGTCAACCATTTCCGGTTTATAATTTTTTTCATTTCCGGTTTGCTTTTGCTTTTTATTTTTGTATTGTTTGGTTGGTTACAGGCACGAATTTTTTAAATTTAAATGTAACGGTAATTTGAGCATAAAGAACCACGCATTTCCGACGAGTTCAAGCCGACAACACCTTCGTGCCGCCAAAGCTCAAGTCCCGCCCGTTACAATAACATGAATAAACGAAGTGTGTGTGAAGATCTTCAAATATTGCAGCTAAAAAGCCGGAAATAAAAAAAAAATATTGTGATTTACACTTAATAAAAGAATATTTACTAATAACAACAAGCTTGTTTTTTAATAATAAAATTTCTTATATTTACAAAAATATGAGTTGAATTTACATAAAATACGAGTTGATTAACAAAAAAACGATTTGATCAACTTTTACAAAAACTGACAACAATTTTTATTGAAATCAACATAAGTGTTTCTTCACAATACAGCAGCAAGCAGCAGACAGCAAAATTTTTACATGTATTTTGTTGTTGCGGCAACAACAAAATACATGTAAAAATTTTGCTGTCTGCTGCTGTATTGTGAAGAAACACTAAATATTTGTAGGGTCAAAATTAACAATAGCGGTTTTCACCCTTGATAGAAAACAAAAAAGGATCGGAGAAATGAAGAAAACAATAAAATGTTTGACAGAAACAGAGTCATAGAGTAGTCCAACAAATGGCGTTTGAAAAAGTAGTAAACAAAAACCATATGGTATTGTTTACGAAATTTTATTACAAATCGAAATGTGAGCGAGATGGAAGATACGAGTTTTACAGTGAGAATGCAGATTGTTTTTTGTCTCTCTTTGCTTTGCGTTTGAACTTTAGTTTGGCATTGCCAGAATTTTCCAATTATCTTTGGTGATGCCAGATCTACAAAACGGTCGATGGATTACTATGTCACTATGGACAGAAATACATGTATTTTGTTGTTGTATCTGTCAAACATTTTCTTGTTTTCTTTATTTCTTCGATTCTTTTTATGTTTTCTATCAAGGGTGAGAACCGCTAATGATTTCTGTTGAATTTACAACGATTTTCTTTGGGAATACAATGATTTTTGGTTGAGTGTAGTTTTTGCATATTTTTGGTAAAATTATGCCAGATTTTTGCTCACTCCGACACAGATTTTTTTTTGCGTGTAGGGCTTTCAAAAAAATCCACTGGCAACACTGGAACTAACAAACAAACTAGCAATACTTGCAATTATTGTTTAAAAATTGTACTTCTATAAAACTATTATTGTGCCATGCTATAAAACTACATATAAAAAATGTCAATTATAAAATGTGATATGTGCCAAAAAAGCACCTCAAGCAGGGAATTGGAGTTACTTTTTTATGGAGAATGGATGACGAAAAACGATATCACAGTGCATTACTTTTGTTTGGTAAGTCTATATAGTAAAATCAGATTTCTCGTGGAGTATCATGATTGAGTCCGATGCATTAACGGGGTTCAACTTAATCTGGAATTTTAGACTGCCGCAATTATTTTGTGGTGTTTTAGGAACCCGTATGAAAGCACGGGACTAAACAAATTCTTTCAAATTGTAAAATATGTATGGAGTTTTTTTATTGGTAACACGAATCGTAATATGTATGTTCCATATTTTCTTTCTATTTATAGTTACTTTCGACAAATTTACCTCAAAATGGAACAGATAATGCTGGTATTCTTGGATTTCAAATAAACGATATACGCAAAGAAATGAGAATATGTAAAAGCCGTAAATGTAAATACTGCCTTGAAATGTGTGCCACTATTATGTGTAAAATTTGTAAAAAGTACTTTCATTTGACCTGTGGTCATACCAACAAATGCTTATTTGAATTTGTTGATCAATTTCAATCGTATTGTGGTGCATGCGTGCCAACCAATAAAGCCCTCAAGAGCATTTTGAAACGAAACCCTCCAGATGATAATCAACGATGTTATATATGTATGCAAGAAATGGGAGTATTTGTTCCAACAAGATGGATTTATGCTAAATGCTGCTATAATGGATATGCACATACTAAATGCATGATGGAATATGCCCTAAGTTCGGGTTACTATCTTTGTTGTATTTGGTGTAAGAGCAAGAGATTTCGTGAAGACGTCAAATATCGAGGTGTTTTTGTACCGGATCGTGATGCCAACTGGGAAAAGGAAAAGGGAGCCTATCAAGATTTATATAGGGTTCATAAACGTTGTGATATGGAAATGTGTAATTGTCCAAAGGGTAGGGATTTTAATTGTAAGTACCAAATGTCTTATACATTAAAATATTTTAAATTATATTTTACAAGTCACAAGTGGTTTATCCAGGGTTGAAACATTTTCTCACAAAAGTGAGAGGCGTTTTTAAATGAGATGTGTGCAGGGTTATTATATTTGACATGTCAAACAAAACCTCTATAGGGATTATGACCGATATTAATTTCGGACGTAATACCCATAGCATAAAGGGGGATAATGCCCGTGGGGACTAATTTTTTAAGTACAGTAAAAAAAATTCAAATTTTTTTATCTACAATTCTTTTGACCATAAATTTTTTGTAAACAAAAAAAAGATTTTGTTGTTTATTAATTTTAGTACACCTAAGTGTATGCTAGGGATATATTAAGATAATTTAAATTTTTCTTTAACATAAAATTGGTGGTCAAAAGAATTGGAGGTCAAAAAATGTGGATTTTTGCTACTGTATGTACATAAAAAATTCCGCTGTTTGTTTGGGTTGTTGGAAAAATTATTTGATCACTGAATAACAACTACTGGACCTTTTTTAAATTTCTATGTGGTTATTCATAAAACCTAAAATATATTTAAAGTAGGTTTATTTGACAGATATTGCAGGAACAATTGTCAAATAAACCTACAATAAGTCTGTTATAAGTATTATGAATAAGAGCCCTAATGTTTTAACTTGGAAAAAATCGACTAAGAAATATTTTTTAAAAATGTTCTGAAAAATGTCTATAAATTATTTCATTTTCCACATCGACCCTCGTAACACATTCATTATTTACTAGGGTATCCAATTAATCGAGGTTCTGCTTTAATCGGTTAATCGAGCAAATAATTAATCGGAATTGAGATTTAATCGGTTAATAATCGGTTAAATTTGAATTATTCGGTTAACCGAATAATATAATTTAAAATTTAAATTGAATATAAAAGCACCTGTTAGCCTAAATAATTTTTGTATGGCACCCTGAAAAATCATCCCAATCCAAAAAAATTATCCAAAACCCAATTCAATGTGAAAAAATGTAAAAAAATAAAGCCATTTTTATAAAAAGGAAAAATTGAGCCAAATTTCTGCCGGGCTTAGATGCACCCCTAAAAGAGTTTCGAATTCGGTATTAAAAATATCAACAAAAAAATTGTTTGGTTTCCAAATTTGTTTTCTTTTATTTGTCAGGGCCGAAATTCTAATAATTTCATCCGTTATGAAAAAAGATATCCAAAGGATTCCAAAAATATTTTGAAGAAAATAGAAGAATGTGGTGAACTATTTACACCGTCCGACAAAAATGAAAAAAGTCTTTAAACATGAACTGGGTAATATATGTTTGAAACTAGAGACTTTTAAACTTCATTTACAGTTTTTATTTCGTGATCCTGTTTCCTTTTAAAACGACTCCAAGCTTTAACAGGATTAAATTTTATAAAATATTAGGGGAGATCCTCCTCTTTCCTTTGCCATCACTAGTGGTATCCTAGGACAAGTACAAATATTAAAAAAAAAAAAGTATTTTATTAAATTTTTTTAAATGTTATCCTTTAAAACTTTGGGAAACAGGATCACGAAATGAAAAACTGTTAATGCAGTTTTACTTCATTTGACTATTACTTTCAGACATACAATATCATCCGGTTCATGTTTAATATTGGCTGTCGGACGGTGTTATACATTATTAAATAATTCGCGGTTTTATAGGGTCCCGAACATTGCGAAAATCTGAGTTTATGCAGTATTGTCAATCGAAAATCTAAATATCTCAAGATGGATCAGTTCTAAGGTCATATTCGGATTAAGCGCATGAAAAACTATTATAAAAAAATATGTATACTGCCAGCAATGTATAAAAAATTGGCTAGGGTTAAAAATTTTGTAAACCGAAATATCTTTTTAGGACTTCGATAAAATATTTTCTTGAAGAAGTTTTTACATGTTGCTACAGGAGAGTTTGATAATTTTGTTTAGACCTAAACTTCTTTCAGCAGAGAACAAAATAAAGAAAAACAAATATGTATGTAAAAGTACTAAAAAAATAAATTTCGGTTAATCGGTTAACCGACACAAGTTAATCGGTTTATTTGTTATTTGAAAATTGACAATTTTAAATTATTCGAACAGTTAATCGACCAAAATTAATCGGTTAACCGATTAACGGTTAATCGATTAACGGTTAATCGATTGAATACCCTATTATTTACCCAATCTGGACGCTATTAAGCTTGATAAATTACCGTCATAACATTTTTTTTAAATAATACTCGTTTAATAATAACGTTAACTGATACTGATAATTAGGGATTAGATTTTCATGCACTAAAAAAACGAAAATATTCGCTTAAAATATGCACAAAAAAAATCAAAATATGCACTAAAAAACCTAAAAATATGCACTAAAAAATAAAATGTGAGCAATAAAAGTCTTGTTTTCAGTTGAAAAACTTCTTAAAAAAGCAAAAAATAACACCGGACTTAAATAATAACATTTAAAACTTTATATAACCAGGATTTTTTTTGGAAATTATGACAATCTATAAAAAAATTAAAAAGAAAAAAATAATTTTTCTTATATTCATAATAAATTTTTGAAATTTAAAATATTTTTTGAAACAAATAAATTTCAATTTGTGTCTTTTCTTATTTATATGCACTTAAAACCGAAATATGCAAAAATATGCATTTTAACCAAAATATACAAAAATATGCAAAAAGAAAACGATGCCATTTAAAAGCAAATTTCTTGATTCGGAAAGATATTTGGTCAACATCGTTTTTAGACTATCGACAAAAAAACAAGCGTTTGCATGGAAATCTCATCCATAATAATTGTTAACTTTGTCTTTAACAAATTTCATCTACTATAAAAAAGTTTCCAATGTATTGTCGCCCACTGTATATTTAAAAACTGCACACAAAAAATTTTAATTAAAAATTTTAAAAAGTTCAATTTTGTTTTTAATAATTTTTTTAATTGATATGATAGAATTTTTTAATAGATTTCGAAAATTTCCGACATTAAACTTTTACAAATTTTAGTAATTAGTACCATTACTTTCGTGATTTTGTTACATTACTTTTAAAAAATCGTTTTAAATTAATGTTTCATTGTTTTTGACGTTTAATCGATTAATAGCCACTTTTCCTATTAATCGCCCAGAATAACCGATTAACCAATTTTCGTCAATTTTCGAATAATGCCGTAATCGGTTAACCGAATAATAACCGATCGAATAATTGGAAACACTAGGCACAAGTGAAACATCTGGCGTTAAGACATTTCATCATAAAAGTAATAGGTGTGTTTATATGACATGTCACATGACCTATCAAGAACCGATCACTTTTCCTGCAGGTTTTTTTAAAACAATGTTTTTCTCTTCTTTTTTTCAGCTAACAAATGGCAAATAATTACATGTAAATTTTGTGGTGCATTTGGTACTCATAATCCTGGTTGCATACCGGGATTTGAAGATTCCAAAGAAAAAATAACAGAGTTTAGATGTGATTCTTGCTCAATAATTGAAAAAACTATGTGCTATAATAAATCAATCCCAGCAGATAGTGGTAATACATTAAACACTAACAGTGATTGCATTAATACATCCCTCTACATAAACAAAGAAACGACGTGTTTAACACAAAAACAAAGTACAGAAAGTATAGATTTTTCAGAAGATGAAAGTTTATCATCTGTAGAAACGGTTATTAATTATAAAATATTACAAAATAAACTACCAAATCAGACTCAAAATGAAACAACAACAATGTTACAAGTACCAGATCAAATAATAGCATCATCTGTTTATAATTTAACAGAATGTCCAATTGAAGTTATGCAAATTGATGAAATTGATCCTGATAATGGTGTTGTAAAGCCAGAAACAAATCCATCAAATGCGAATGTAATTCAAGAAAAAACTGAAAATAGAGAAACAGTTAATGTATCTGAATTAGACGGAAGCAAAGAAAACACTAATACAAACCAAACAAATGACAATGTAGTTTTAGAAAAAACTGAAAGCGTTAATGGAGAACAACTAACTGAAATTCAAAGTTTTTCTGAAATCAATGAAAACAATAACAAGTCTGAAAATAATGAAAAAATTAATGATCAAGTTAAAGAAAATGATATTGAAATGATGAACAGTGATTTAGCAACTAATTTTGAATCAGTTGAAAACCAGGAAAATAATAATTGCTTAATCAAAAAACCATTTAATGAATCTAATTTAGCTGAAATCACAGAAAACACTAAAGAAATATCTAAAAGAGTTAATGGAGAACATATAACTGAATTAGAAAATTTTTCTGAAATAAAAGATTACAATAAAGGATCTGAAAATACTAAAATATTTATTGATAAATCTTCCGGAAGTAATCTTGAAATGTTACAAAATAAATCAGCAACTAGTTGTAAAACAGATAAAATTCAGAAAAATGTTGAACTTTATAAAATTGAAAATGATGATGTGGTATACAGAGAACTTTCAGATTCTGAAATCGATTACTTGGTAGAATCTATGGATGTATTTGGCGATAATTATGATGAACTCTTTGAAAATACAGATACTTCTTATAGTAAAAGTGCAACTTTTAATAGTCAAAATATTACTGACCACACTTTATTAAGAGAACTCACAGATTCTGAAATCAATGAAGTAGTGGATATATTAGATAGTTGGTAAAAATCTCAATTTACGAAAAACAACAATTGTAATTTATTTAAAGGTAAGCTATTTAAAATTTGATAACAAAATTATTATTAAGAATTTTTTTAATAGGTGTAAAAAAACAAAAAATATAAAAAAATCACAATTGTTATGAAACCCCTTTCCTGTGTTACTATTTTGCCGGCTTGGCAGAGCTATGGGTGTGGATTATCAACCCTGTAACACCTTCAGGGTCCAGCAGTAAAACTATATATAAAAATGGGCTAAAAACACATGACAACCACTCACACTAAAACGAAGACTTTTGGGAGCAAAGATGGTAGCTACTCCCACTCATAACCCACCAAACCTGTTTTTTTTTTAGCGGCCCAAACTCATTTTTCAGTTTTTTACGATTTATGCCTATTTAAAATGAATATAGGCATGTGTGGTATCAGATTAAAGGTATTAAAAATATCTATCTCGTGGTGCTAACAACGGGCCAAAGAAGTTAATATTTTTCGACTTATTAACAAGTATGCCCAAAAATTTTGGTATTTTACTCAATATGACGCAAAGTTGTGCATGTTTGGACACGTTTTTAGCACACGTAGATAGGTTTTCCAAAGACCTTTCATTTGGTATGCAACATGACTAGGTTGCATAATATAGGAGATAAACTAAAAAAACTGAAAAATAGCCTTGGCTTCCCCACTCCTTTTTACCCCCTAAATATGAATTTGGGCCGCTAAAAAAAATACGTGTCCCTTTATTTTTTATGCTCTACAAAATAAAACCAATTCCATAAAGATCCGCGTGTGGCACTAGGAAGACTTCCCTTGATAGTTAGTTTAAACTGTTTAAATTTTTGTTTTTTATAGTGATATAAATTAAAAGAAGTTTTTGATAAAATTGTTAAAAAAAAAATTGCTTTTTATCACAAAGTTGGCAGTGCATTGATTTTGTGAAGATTGGAGTTGGTAAAACTAAAACTTAAAACTGCAATTCATTTTTGTTCTTAATAAAAATAGTACTTCGACCTTTTTATAACTAAACTCAAAAGATTTGAGTGGCTACCTCCTTGTATCCAGAGAAGCTCAAATTTAAATTTTTAACCAAATCGATAATTGTGGCGTGTAAAGTAGGGCAAAGCGAGAAATGCCTTTTCGCGATTCCACTTTGGTGCTATGCGGGATTAGTAAAAATAGATCCCAAAACGATGTGGTTGCAATTTCAGGAAGGTCGCACTTCACCTTGGGGTGAATTGCGAGAATTTTTTTAAAAATTTGTTTTGGTGGGATTGGGGGATTGGTTCACACGCCGTGTATAAATTTTGTATTTTTTGGCTTTAACGTTTTTGGAATCCTTGGGTATCTTTTTTTAAGTCAGGAAAAATTATAATTTGCAATTTTAACAAGATTTTTTTTTACATTATTGCAAAAATTTGATTTTCGGGTTTCTCCAAAATGAATGCATATTTTTTACACCTCTGGTTTTTGGAGATTAGCGATATCATTAAATAGATACACATAAAATCTAAAATTAAGAAAATCTGATCTAATTTTAATTTTTAATAATTTAAAAAAAAAAGCACTCTGGCTTAAAAAATTCCGCGCTGAATGGGCACCCCATGATGAAATGCGATCTTACGGCACTTCAGAATGTATGTAAGTTCTCTCATGGGTAAATTGTGTATATATAAAGGAGACCCGATAGGTGCTCTGGGGAGAAGCTAGCACTTGCTTATTAAATTTATTAATAATAAAATATTTCGTTCTACAAGGAGAGCCTTTTTTTGAGATGGCACATGAGCAGATTAGAGCGTGATTCACGCGTGAGTGTGACTGAATTCAATTTACTCACGTGAGTGAAGAAAAAAATTGCGTGAGTGAGTGTGCGTGAGTAAGATTTTTGCGTGAGTAAGATTTTTGCGTGAGTGAGTGTGCGTGAGTCGATTTTTTTTTGCGTGAGTCTGCGTGATTTATTTTCTCGTACTAAAAAAAGCAACAAAAAAATTTTAAAATTTGGCTTAACTTAAGATTTCGTCTCGAAAAAAGCAAAAAAAATGTAAAATTTCGCGTAACTTTAAGTTTTGCTGAAAATTTTTAAATATTTTTGAACTGTTTGTTTTTGATTTTTTTTTTATAAATAAGAGTTTCGTGAGTGTTAGTCAACGTGAATGTGAGTGAAGCTTGCATGAGTGCACGTGAGTGTGAGTTGTATTAAATTTACTCACGTGATTGTGAGTGTGAGTCGAAAAAATATGCTCGTGAGTGAGTGTGCGTGATTCGAAAATTCCTGTCGTGAGCATGAGTGAGTGTGAGTCAAAAATCACTCACGCGCCCATCTCTTATTTATTTCCCCCTGGCCAAAGTTTGCAGACTTTACAGGTCTATGACCATAGGAAGTGGTCTACCTCTTTTGGTTTGGACTGCATCGTGTCTTCTACAAAAGGTACGGGCATTGCTATAATGGCTTAGAATCGATCACTAATCAATAAAATATATACATTATGGTGCCCTAGATCCATATTTCAATGCGATAAACACGGAATGACAAAGATATTTCTAATACAATGCTATTGCAATTAAAATAAAATCATAGTCATCTTAAAAATTTATTTTCGAATTCATAATACCAATCAATTTGATTTTTAGTTAATGATGATTTCGTTGATGTAAAAACATTTTCAAAATCTTCATTTAAAATTTCTATTGAATTAAAATCACGTTGAAATGCTTGCATAGCAGCTTCATTACAAAGATTGCAAATATCAGCACCGGAATAATTCTCTGTTCGCCCAGCTATACTATCTAAATTTAAATCTTTGGCAAAAGGCATACGTTTTTCGTGCAAGGCTAAGATAGAACGTCTCGATAGTAGATCTGGAGCTGGTACATGAATTAATTTATCAAAACGTCCTGGCCGCATAAGAGCATCATCCACCATATCGGGACGATTTGTGGCGGCAACAACTAGAATATGTGCATTTTGTGACATAAACAATGGTGAGTCAATAACACCATCCATTTCTGTTAGTAAAGTAGATAAAATACGCATTTGCACTTCACTAGAATTGGACGAAGTAGCCAAAGATCGGCGACCAACAAGAGAATCTAAAAGGGGAAAAAATAAACTTAATAAGGATTTAAATAGCAGAAAATTAGTGGAAATTTATTTCGAGTAAAACTACAGCATTTTAATTATAAATACCTTAATTTTTCTTGAAATAAATCATACTCTCATTTAATTATCTTACCAATTTCATCTAAAAATATCAAACATGGTGAATTTTTTCGTGCTGTATCAAAAATTTTTGCTATAAATTTTTCAGCACAACCCACATAGGGTGAATATACTTCAGCTCCTGATGTCGCTATAAATGTCATATTGGCCTCGGTAGCCAAACACTTAGCTATTGTAGTTTTAGCACATCCTGGTGGCCCATAGAGCAACACACCCTTGGGTAGAGATAAACCAAAACGTAAAAATGATTCCTGTTTTTTTAGACCAGCTAAAACTGAAACTTCTAGTATTTTTTTTAACTGAAACATACCACCTATAGTGGCAAACGTTTCTGCGGTTCTATAGGCTGTTACATCTGATCCTCTCAAAGAAATGGGTTTAGATTTTTTGAGACATTCTCTCAACACCAATTCAAAACTATCTTGTGGTTTAGTTAGTATAACATGAGCTACATTACGTACCAGCAAAGCTAAATCTGCTATAACATAACCTTGAGTTTGTTTCGCTACTTGTTTTAATAGTAATGGGGGTATTTCAACATTCGGTTTACTTTGTTTAAATAATTCTTGAAAAATTGTTTTGCGTTCCTTTTCTTGTAGAGTACCAATATAAATTTCTCTTTCAAATCTTCCAGGACGTCTAGCTAATTCGTTAAGGTTATCCGGATTCGATGAAGTAGCTATACACATAATTTCCGTTTTAGTTACAAAAAGTTCATCTATTAATGCTAATAGTTGAGCTGTAGTGCGAAAAGAATTTGCCAAAGCTTCTGAGTTATTGGCACTGATTTTAGTTTGTGGACAAAGTAAATGAAGATCTTCTAAAAGTATAACTGTTGGTTCTGAAAAGTAGATATAATTTTTTAAGATTTAATTTATAAGATTTATGATTTAAATTGCCTTTACTATTTTCAAATGTAATTAAGAAATGTTCAAATAACGCCCAATATTAAAAAAAAATGTATAGGAGCCCCCTTAGGAAGTAGAGAAAGGGGGGTAGATATGCTCTGAAAAAATGTTGGGTTGAGGGAAAAGTCGTGGAGATCGGTCTTACATTTTGCCCCTCTAGAGAGAACCATGTGAGCGGTAAGAGTTGATGTCCTACAAAAAAAAAATTAAAAATAACAAGTAAGAGTTTTAAATTCGGCCGTGCCGAATTTTTGATATCCTCCAACATGTAAAAAATACAGAGGCGTTTTTTGTGTAAGAAGGGGTCGCCAGAAATCCCTGGGATCACTTTCCCCCTTGCGGTTTATGTTTATTTTATTATTATTCGTTTTGCACTTCAGAAATACAATTTTATAATTTTTTAAATAGTTTTTCAATATGCACGCCCACAAAAGGGGGCGGACCAAAAAAAAAACATATTTTATGATCCTCGGTGTTCAAGGGTAGGACTTGAAACTTCTTCCGACATTAAAATGTTTCATTTGCTTAATAAAAGTATAATAAAACATGTAAAAAATTGAGTTTTTTCAGAGATTGGTTTAGTTCCTCAAGAGAAAACTTTTTTCCCTGGAACTTAACCAGCCTATGACAATAAGACATATTTGTGTCAAAGTTTAGGAGTCTAGCTCTTTTATTTATTGTGTCTTCCACAGATAGACGGACGGGCATCACTAGAATGTCTTAGAATCGATCACTGATCAATAATATATGTACTTTATGGGATCCTAGACCGATATTTCGATGCGTTACACACGAAATGACAAAGTGAGTATACCACCATACTGTGCTTGGAGGGTATAAAAAAATGTATGACCGCCCGAAGGGTTAAGACTGAGGGTATGTTTTGAGAAATAGTTGGTATTGAAAAATATTGAAGGAGCGGTCATACATTTGACTCCTTTAGGTGTATCCTTGCGCCAGTTAGAGCGGTGGGATCAAATTTTTAAGAAATGAAAATTTGTATGGGAGCTCACGTAGGAAGTGGTGAAAGGGGGTAAAAAATGTTTGGAGGGAAAATTTAATGGGTTCGGTCTGACATTTTATCCCTTTAGAAGGCACCATTAGAGTGGTGGAGATGATTTGAAGGGCTTACTGCAAGAACTTGATAAGCAACATTTTATTTTTTCCTGTTTTCGACTTCTGCTGATGTTCCATTGACAGATTTTTGGTAGAAGTCTTGCTTTAACCCTTTGTACAAGTATATTGAGAATAAAAGTTCTGGAAAAGTTTTATTTTCTACATTATTTTAAAAGTTTTAAGGCAAAAACCACCATAAAATGAAATGTTGCTTATAGAGTTTTTACAATAAAACAAGTTTATTAAAATAAAAAAAAAATTTATGGGGACCGCCTTAAGGGTCGAAGATAGAGGGTAAATATGTTTTAAGAAAATGTTGGGCTTAATAAAATTGGGGGTCGGTCATACATCTGAGTCCTCCAGATGCATCTTTGGGCCAGTTAGAGCGGTAGGAGTAAATTTTATAAAAAAAATTGCATTTTTTATGGGATCCCTCTTTTGGAGTAGAGATACTCTAGTTTACTGGAATTTTTCCAAAACTCTAAAAAAATTGATATCATTGATAGATCTCGTCAAGCAGATTCCAATAAAAAAAAATCAAGGATCGGCCAGAAATATTTCGTGAGATATATCGCTTTAAAGTTGAAAGCAAAATCGCTTTTATCTCGGCTTATAATGGTCCGATCGGAATGAATACGGTATAGTTGGAAAGGTAATTATATTACCTATTAAACTATCCAAATTTATTAAAATCGGTTAAACCTTTGCGAGCCAAATCAAGTTTTTATAAAAAGAAAAATGTTAAAAATTAAAAAATTAAAATGTATATATTACATAGTATTAAAGCCAAGGAAATTAGCTTTCATTTGGAGCCAGTCTCGATCCCGTAGCTCTTCTAGGAACGATGTTATTAAGTTTCAAAGTTAAGCGGAACTTTTTTTCTGGTGTATTTTGGTTACATTTTCTTTTTTTGTTATTTTAACCAATTATAACGTGTTATTTTGCTTTCGATTGTAGTATGGAGATACATTTTGTACTGTAAGAAAGGTAATTAAATTAATGGAGATACATTTTGTACTGTAAGAAAGGTAATTAAATTACCTTTTAAAACTTTATTTTGCGGAGATGCTGAGCTAGGGTTGCCAGATACTAGAAGTCAAAAAATTTGAAAAAAAAATCAACCGATTTTCATATGTGAGACACTTGTTTTTATTTTGGACTAAATGGCCGTCTCTATTCGCCACGGCAAAATGCCACAAAAAATCCTCATTGGCCTGAGGATTGTTAGAGTATATTTCTCTTTTTAAATAATCCCACAAAATTTAGTCCAAAGTGGTCAAATCTGGAAATCTAGGAGACAAGTTAAAGTTTCCGGTACGAGCGAAGTAAAAAAAAAGCGACAACAACTGACCATCCAGACATATTTTTGTGGGTTATTTTAAAAGCAAAATGTACGTCAAGAATCCTTAAATCATCGACGAGCTCTCGTGCCGAATTGATCGAAATTGCTCGAAAAAGTTTTGCCGAATTGCTCGAAAAAGTTGTAAAAAAATTAGTGAAAATGCAGCAAAAAGAGCACATTTTCCGTATACAAAAGAGGCATTATGTTATATTTATGATTAATGCTTTATTCAAAAAGTCCTAAAAAATTGTAAAATATATTTAATAAAAAAAATAATTGTTAAAATAAAATAAATCCCTTTTCAACTGGATAAATTATGTTTAAACTGGAAACTGGACCAGACCACAAATAACTGGAAGTGCCAGGCCATTCCAGGCCGTCTGGCAACCCTATGCTGATCCCCCATAAAGTATTGAATTTAGCAATTATTTTAACCGGCAAAAAGGCTTGATACACAAAAAAACTTTATTTAGCGAAGCCGCTAAATTAACTTATGGAGTTTGTAATCCCTTAGCCCGGCCGAAGGCCGTCTACGCAGAAAAAAATTTTAAACCAAAAAAAAAAATTTTTAAGATGTCCCTATTAAAAAACTGCAATTTTGCCCAAAAATACACGTTATAATCAGAAATAACGAAGATATAACAAAAATACATCAGAAAAAAAAATCCGCTTAACTTTGAACCTTAATAACTTCGTTCCTAGAAGAGCTACGTGATCGAGACTGTTTTCAAATTAAAGCTTATTTCATTGGCTTTAATACTGTGAGATAAAACTATGGTACTATATATGAGTTTTTTTTTAAGATACATAAATTTTTAAATTTTTTACATTTTTCTTTTTAGAAAAACTTGATTTGGCTCGCAACGGGTTAACCGATTTTAGATAATTTAATAGGTATTAAAAATACCTTTCCAACGATACCCTATTTATTCGGATCGAACAATTTGAAGCCGAGATATAAGCTATTTCGCTTTTAACTTTATAGCGATATATCTCGCGAAATGTTTCTCACCGAACCCTAATTTTTTTTTTTGGTGGATTCTCCTGGGTATTTCAAATTAAAATTTTAATATTCCAACAAATAGTGTAAAAAGTTTACCTAGTGATTTAAATGTCTTTTCAAAATGACTTGCTGCGGTAAAGATTTTTCTTAATTCGGCTTCAGTTTCACCAGGATACTGTTTCATAACATTACCAGCACATATACGAAAAACGTTGCAACGATGGCAGCGTAGAAAATCTTCCACTAAAATAGTCTTGCCACATCCAACTGCTCCCACTAATAAAATATTAAGATTTAAGCGAAATTTTGGCTTTTCTTTACGTTGCATTTTTAAAACTTCCATTAAATCATTAAGATCTTGAAGAGCTTGTTGGTAAGGTGATTCATTTAAGACTATAAGATCTTTAGCAAGAGGTTTAGAAGATAGCAGAACGTTTTCGATATTAATACAAGTATTATCTGTTATTATAAAAGTTCCATTTTCCTTTTCTGCTTCATCAATATGTGAAGATATGGAGTCAATGCCATATTCTTTTAATTCCATATCAGTGATTATACAATTTTTTGTTAAATGGTATTTTTGCAATAAAATTTGTACTAAATCAGTTAAATAGGATAAAGTAAATGAGTTGTTATTGTTAACAATATATTCTGGATTTAAATGAAATATTACATCTATTTTTGTCAGTTGTGTTACTTCAGCTTCTAACACCTCCAACTTATCGAGAATCATTTGTTTTCCATCATCATTGTTTGGGACACCACAAACACATGTATCAATAAAACAAACCGTATCACCTTCTCTAGGAAATATTTGACATACTGCATAGTTTAGTTGGGCTATATTATCCCATTCATGAAAATAACATTTTGCCCATTGACCCGGTCGTGCTGTTAATGGAAATTTTTCTTTTGGCAGCAAACATTTTTGTGCCACAAAATTTTCTATCGTCGCCAGAGGTAATATACACAAATTTAAAGACATTTTGGATATTCAGCAAATTTTAGAAAAAAAATTAAATTAAAAATCAAAATTGAATTTGTGACAAAAAAAATCACATTTGTTTTGGGATCTTTTTTTTGTAAATAAAGGAAAAGTAGTGCCAAGTTCGGTAATTTTTTGGCCGAGGATTTTTTTTATGGGTGGTGCCAGACTGCAGGTTATAACTAAACAGAATTCGGGCAAAATGTACCAAAAGAAATATGGTGGAATATACCAAAAATATTAGAAAAGGTGACTAAAAATAGAATTAGAAAAGGTGACACATTTATGCTAAAATAAATTTTTTATAAAATTTTTGTAGGATTAAATTTACCACCGACCAACTGACCCTTTTTGTACAATTTTCGACTGCTGCCCAGCACCCTGTAAAAATAGAAAATTATTACCAAACACTAATTTTTAATTATAAATCTATCATGTCGTTCATGAATCCACAACGAAATTGGATTGGAAACGAAATTCAATCCCGTTTCCAATTTTCGAAGCGTTCATGAAACCGTGACCAGTGAATCAAGCTGACCGGCTCAAAATCGGCGGCGCGCCGCCGCCGGACAATTTTTAACTTTTTTTCGCGCCGCCGCCGTTCAAAAAACAAATTTTACAACAAAACTAAAACAAAAAAGTTCAGCCGACACTGAGCCGCCGCCGAGCAAAATTGGTCGAGCCGCCGCCGCCGAAAATTTTGGGTCGGCTTGATTGACTGACCGTGACGAATTGCTTTGTTCGAAAAAAAATTCTATTGCGTTCGAACTTAGCGGAGACACATGTATTTACAAAATACGACTCTGTTCTTGCAAATACAGAGTCGTATTTTATAATAACTCTGTTTGAAAGTCAAAGTCAGAGTTGTTATAATAAAGCAGTTTGTAAAAAAAATAATTTGTCAACAAATAACAAACTGCCAAGCATTTCTTTGGAATGACATTTTTTTGATTATTGATCCATTAAGGTATGGATTTTATACAAATCCATGTTTTGTTTGCCTTAAGTCTAATATATTCTTAGGAGCTGGCATTACTTTGGTATGGAAAAATACCAGTTGCTTTACATATTTCATTGGCTCAGGATAAATATCTTTGCATATTAAAGAATTTGCTTTTTAAAAAGCATCGATTCCCACGAAAATTTTTTGGAACAAATTCCTATAACAATAGATTCTTGAATATATTCTATAGTAATCAAAACAAAATTTTCTATTACGGCGTTCACACTTGCTGTTTTGAAGTGTTCAAGAGTGAGATGTTTAAAAAAGTCTTTGTTCTGTGTCCATTACGTTTTTATTCTGCTACTGGTGTTTTGTTGAACAACTTGTTTAAGGTCGCTAGTGTGAACTCCATATATGATAAATTATTTTTCAAAAAAAACTACTTGCTTCTGTTGTTTACGTTTTCATTCAAAGTTAAAATCGAATAACTAAAATTTTAAAATTAAAGAGAAAAAGTGCATTCGATTTACTTTCACGGAAGTTAAATCTAGGGCCTCCGTTCTGTCTTTTACAACTTTTCAATTCACATGAAAATTTCCGAATCACATGAAATCAAATTTAGTGTTTTGTTGATAACGTTTTCATTCGAAGTTGAAATCGAATAATTAAAATCATAGAAAAAAATAGAAATGAAACAGAGTCGTATTTCGCTTGAATAAGTATTAGTGACAGCACATTATGTAACTTTTGACGTTTAATAAAAACAATGCAAGATAAAGGAGAACAACAACAAAGCAAACAACAAAAGAGAAAAAAAAAGTTTTTAAACTATCAATAGTGCGTATTATCTTAAAAAAAACCTTGAATGCAGCAAAATAAATAATAAATTTAATTAAATGGAAGACAAATTCCATTTTTTATAAACAAATAATCTAATTTGGTATTAAATACGTGTGAGATGAGGAAGAACAAGCATTTTGCCACCATATTGGAAAATACATCAAACACAACACTGCGTACCTTCTAATCTTTTCTATGATTAAAATTTAAAAAATTATTAGAAAAAAGTGCATTCATTTTACTTTCACCAAATTTTATTTATGTGAAACAAAACGAAAGAAAAATCGGATGTGAAATCTAGAACACCAAAAAAATTCGGAAATTTTCCTTGTCACATTTTTTATGTGAATTACTTTTTTTGGAACAGCGGCCTAGGACAAAAAAAAAATTTGAAATTTTATTTTTACGAAACAAATGTTGGTATGTATGGAGAATTTTCCAAAAACGTAAAAATGCACTTTTTTGAGTGCATATTTTCATAGTTTTTAGTTTATATTTTAGGCGTTTAAAACACAAATCCCTTCGATATGTCGGAATTTGTTTCCACAAACTCATGAAGAACTAACAGCATTTTGCTCATTAATTTTGTACCTTCCCCTTATAAAATAAAAAATGAGAAAAAATATTTAAAAAAAGTCAAAAACAAAAAAGAACATGTTACTCACATTTTGTCATTTAACTTTTGTTTCAAATTTTTTTTTAATTAATTATTTCCAACTTTTCTTGCAAATCCCCGAAGCAAAATGTTGACGAAAATTTTTCAACTGTCAAACCAACTGAATGGAATTCATGAACGTACATTTTCGTTTTCGAACGGAAATTTTCTCATTTTCTCTTCGATTGGAATTGGATTGGATTCATAAACACACACAGCTACTTTCCGTGAAAAAGTGTTGTCAAACCAATCCGCATTGGTTTCATAAACGCCCTGTATTAAACCTTATTGGTGTCTTCGGAATGGGGGTATACCACTTTATCATTCCATTTGTAATTCATCGAAACACACGTCTAGGACTCCATTGGTTTTGCTAAATGAATGGTGTTTTAAGTTATGACAGCAAAATTAACAAAATTAACTCTTTTAAAAAACTTTTATTAATTTGTATTTATTAATTTATTTTAATTTTATTTATCAATTGCTTTTTACGTTTTTATAACACAGAAAATTAAACGAACCACGCAAATGGTGAAAATGGCGGTCTGTGTTTGGTTTTTATACCCTACACCACTCTGTGGTACAGGGTATAATGAGTTTGTGCTGATGTTTGTAACTACCCGAAATATTGGTCCTAGACCTACCTTCAAGTATACCGATCGACTCAGAATTACTTTTTGAGTCGATTTGCGGACCGTCCGTCCGTCTGTCCATCTATCGGTTTAAGCACGATACAGGTCGCAATTGTCAATCAATTGACTTCAAATCTCAAACTTAAGCATATTTTGGACCAAGGACGAAGCCTTTTGAAATTGGAGAAAATCGGCGCATGTTAAGACCTAGCCCCCATACAAACGCCCCTTTGGATTCGGCTAAAATGACTCTAATACCCGTAGTGTAATAGTTATCGCTTTGAAATTTAGCAGGTAACCAAATTTTGTATGCAAGAATCACCATTCCAAATTTCAAAGGAATCGGGTCAGTCCTTCTGGTAGCCCCCATACAAACCACCCTCCCGATATTCACATAATTCCCTCAAAATTCATAAAAATGAAATATGTTACAAAATTTTTATTTTTAGGTTTTAAACGTGTACTTAAGTAACCTTATCAAATCGGAATATAATTGGACCATTTTTGGACTAAGTCCCCCACATAAAAATTTGGACCGATATTCAGTTAAATCGGTCAATTGACAAAAATATAAACCAACTCCACCAAAATTTGACCTGTGTGTGTTTTCTACACTAAATAAAGATTTAACAACGACAGATCCAATCGGTCCATGTTTGGACTTGGGACCCATTTTCCGGGAAACACTGGTGTAGGGTAACATATGGTCGGTTTTGACCGACTGCAACTTTCTTACTTGTTTTTTCTGTTTTCTTTCTATAATTTTTTTGTGCAAGTAGTTCGCGTTATTGTGCAAGTTACTTGGTTATTTTACATAAAAAATTAATTATGTTACTTTAATTTAACATCGACAAGCATAATTTTAGCAAAAATTTGGTAATTTTTTTTTTTTTGGTATGAAAAAAATTTCACCAAGTAGGATTGCTCAATCTGACACAGATTTTTTTTGCGTGTAATTGCATCTTAAAAACTGCATATTAAAATAAGCGTTTTATACCAAATTCGCATTCATTTTTTTAAACATGTTTAAGCACTTAAACATGTTTATGTACCTTAAGCCCCTATGACACTACATTTTTTTTGTATTGATGAAATTTAAGTGAACAGTGCAAATATATCACCATAGGAAATCTGAACAAGTGTGAAGAGTAAAAGAATACTAATAAAAAATAGTAAACGTCAAATTTTATTCTTGTGTTATCGATAAATTTGGTTATCAAATGACTGAATGTCAAAAAAAAATGTAAAAATTTTACATATTTTTTTGACATTTATGCATTAATGATATTAAGTGTTGCCAACTTTTCTGTTTTTCATTAAATGAAGCGATTTTTTGTTTGTTTTTGGCGGTTATTTGAATTTATACAGCGGGTTTTTATTAAAAAGAAAGTAATCACCACTATTTGTTTGTTTATTTTATGTTTCTTTTTCATTTCTTCTTTTGCTGTTTCATTCTTTCAATTAATAAAAAATAAAATACAAAAAAAATCTAGTGTCATAGGAGCTTTAACAAGTTTAAATTTAAACATTTTTAAGTGGTTAAACATGTTTAAAAAAGTGAATGCAAATTTGGTATTAATGTAAAAAGGTTAATATTATAAAAATCTCGAATTTCCCGTGAAAAATAATAAAAAAACCCACGGGAATTCCCGTTAGAGTTTTCCCGGGAACTCCGGACCCCAAACACTAATTGCATCTTAAAAACTGCATATTCTGCAAACGATTTTTTAAAAAGCGCTAAAACTCTTTGATTTTCTGGCAATACTTAAACGAAAAATACATCACTGTTATTTACAACACTAGCTGTACTCTTCATACGCCATTGTCAAACGAAAAAATTGACGCATTGATGAAAAGTGTTGTGAATGTGAGCTCTGTGAAAAATTGTAAATTTAACTAAAAAAAATTAAATAATTTACTTAAAATTAAACAAAAAAGTATCACCTACCTGTACTTTACTAGAAACAAATGGAATTTTTGCAAAAGGTAAGAATTTTAAGTGCTAAAACTTCAAATGAAAATTTTCAATAACACACACACACATCAATCGGCAAAAAAATGTTCTGAAAATTTTCTTTGTGCTTTCTGTTTTTTCCCATTACATACATTTTCTCTTTTTACTCATCACTTGCTGTGTTTTCTGTTCCAACCAACCATTACCAATTTAATGAATGAATGTCAAGTAGAAGGAGAACTAGTAAACAAAAAGAATTATAAAAAAAAACGACTACAAAAAGTAAAATAGACGAGAAAAAAGCCGCATTTGATACTACGGGTCGATTGCAATACATTTGTGTGTACGAGTGTTATTTTTCTATATATTGTGTGTCTATCGCTTGGTTAGCTATTGATTGAGACACCAACCAAGTAGCAGGAGGCAAAGAAATAAATGAAAATCATGGCAGACTTAGATGCTGTACATTTGGGCTTAGATGAAAACGAAGCTGATATTGCTGAAGAACTGCAGCATTTTGATGATTCCTTTGATACACGCAGTGAAGCATCCGAATCTGGTTCGGACTCTTCAGATTCACAACCCAGCATAAGTTCGGTTAGTACTAATCAATCTAGTAAATCAAAAGAAAAACGGAAAACTAAAAAATCTACGAAAGATTCTGATAAGAAAGCGGCTACCAAGCGAGCTGGCTCTAATGCTAAAGAATCTGCTAAAGCAGCTGCCGTCAATGGTAAATCATCTTCGAAAAAAAAGAAGGAATCAAATAAAACTGCAGATACTTCTACGGATTCTGTAGAAGCAAAAAAATCCGATTCGGCTAATGATTCTAAAGCGTCCCGTAAGAAATCAATTGACAATAGCCAGAACACTTCTAACAATGCCAATGTAAGTGGCAGTGCTAAAAGTGAAGCTAGTGATGATGAAGCGCATAAATCCAAACCGAATCAAGCTCCATTTGATAGTGATTCAGAATCAGAAGATTCGGATTCGGCAGCCAATATTAAACGTAATGGACGTAAAAATACCTCCAAGAGTTCTTCGCCTGAAAAGAAAACTGGTTCTTCTAGCGGCGGTGGCAGCAAAGGTGTTTCATCCTATGATTACAAGACCAAATTGAATTATTTATTCCGTGATACTCGCTTCTTCCTAATTAAATCAAACAATGCTGACAATGTGGGTATAGCAAAGAGTAAAAGTGTTTGGGCTACTTTGCCACAGAATGATGCCAATTTAAATCAGGCATTTAAGGAGGCTCGTAATGTTTTACTAATTTATTCCGTTAATGAAAGCGGTAAGTAAATAAAAATCTAAGTTATGTAACAATTTAAAAAATAATCTTGGCAGACATAATTGTTAGCCATGGGTTTATACGCTCTATTTAGTGATAGAAGGAATAATATTCCCTTTATATTTAAAAAAGTTTTAAAAAAATTTCTAACTCTTGGGCAAAATTTTTTTATTTTTTTTGTTTTGGAGTATTAAAATTCTGTCCAATAGACAACTAACGAAAGCCCGACCAAATTTTCATTGTGCTTTTCTCTTCTGTCCACTGTAGTCCAGGATTTAAATTTTTTTGTCTGTAAGGCAACACATCGCCTATATTCAAAACCCTCTATCTTAAAAATCACAACTTTTCAGGAGAGTCAAAAAACTGTTTATTTCGCGTATTGTTAGAGTAATTAAAATTCGATATTCTACAATATTTTTATAAATCAACTACTGAATCTCACATATAATTCGTTTTTGAAATTTTGCACTATTGGGGATTTTATGATAGATAGAGGGTTTTGTTTCTCAAAAATATTAAGTACATCAATGAAAATGATCAGATAGAGGGGTTTGCATTTTGATAAAAATTAATTATTATGATTTTATTTATGACATCGTTAAATTTTTAACGTGATTTATTAATGATAACGGCTTATAAAGAGTTCCGAAATCGCTGTTTTGGTCCACAGGTGCTGATTTTTGAGAAAAAAAATATTTTTTTACCGAATTCATCTTAAAAGATGACAAACTGTTGAGTATGTTATGTAAAAAATAAAAAAAAAATTAAAAACGCGATTTTGATCCACAGATGCTGATCAGCATCGCGATTTTTAAGATTAAAATTTTTGTTTCATAATGTACACAAGACATCTAAGTTTTGAGCCATATTTTTCAAAAAAGTCAAACAAGAATTGTGAGAAAAAACTAGCATCAGTGGACCAAAATCGTGATTCTGGAATTTTGTTGACATGCATAAATTAGTATGAAAACATGTAATGCATGATGAAATTATTCAAAAAAATATTTATAAATTAATTATATTTTGAGGATGTTTATTCTGGCTCGAGGTCATTATTTTCTTTACTAATTAAAACCATGATATCTGTGGCAAAATGGAATAAGTGCATAAGTGTTTTTATACTACTTTTCAGGAGAGCATTTTTAAGTTTTAATTTCAAATACCAAATCTGGGTTTAAAAATTTGAACATTTTGGGCATGTAAATATCTCAAGCATTATTATCGACATAATCTTCGCTACTTAAAAAGTTGATATATGTATATTAGGACAACGGAGATATCGGGTGAAAACCATTGATGTTGTAATTGCGTTTTGCAAAATTACATTTTAATCCAAGCATATGTCGAGATATGCAGTTATGTATCCCTGCAAAATACATTTTAGCGTCTTCAACGATAGCTGATTTTAAAATAAGGAATAAAAACATAACTCAGATATCCTGTTACGATTTTTATTTTTACTTTAAAAAAAAAAAATGAGTTGTGGAGTTATGAAATCAATATCTCAGAAAGTAATGGTCAGATTTTCATAAAAATTTGATACAATACGAAAATGAATAAGATTCCGAAAATGCAAAAACACGTTTTGGACATAACTCGACTTATGGATGTTATGGATTTTTGCCACAGATATTCTCATTTTCAAGAAAATTATAAATTAAGTTAATTAAATTAATTATTTGAAAAGATAGAGGGTTTTGCATTCAGAAAATTAACTGTGTAAGAGATAGAGAAAACCAAAAATGCAAATAAAATAGCAAAAAATATATTTTTGTTCTGAATTTTACACCATAGATGAGGGCCGTTTTACTGAATATTTTGCCATCAAGAAGTCATTTTCGTGAAAATGGGAGATAGAGGGTTTTGAATATAGGCCTTCGATATATTTTTTGTTTACTTTAATTCGGTTACCAATCTACAAATTATTGACTAACATGCGAAAACATGTTCTTGTTCGGATCAGCGATTCAAAAGTTATGAACGGAAATGTAAGAACTCCTCGAAAATATTGGTTCATTCCACATAAACTAAAAATACATTTAATCCGACTGCTGGTTGAGATTCAAACCAGCATTCAAGTCCAACATATTTTTTTGGCACATTTTTTTAGCAAATTATTTTTCCAATAATTTTTTTTTTAAATAAAGATTTTTGCAATAATCTTTTTTACATTATGAAAAATTTCCATTCTTTCGGCAAGGCCAAGTTTAACTAATTTACTTGTTTTTATTTTTATTTAATTTTTTTAGGAAAATTTGCTGGTTTTGCTCGTATGACAGCACCATCACGACGTGATATTGCCCAACCTCCTTGGGTTTTGCCACCAAGTATTTCAGCTAAAGCTTTAGGTGGCGTCATCGAAATCGATTGGATATGTCGCAAAGAACTTTCCTTTAATTGTACATCGCATTTGTATAATTCCTGGAACGAAGGTAAACCAGTTAAAATAGGACGTGATGGTCAAGAAATTGAACCTAAGGTGGGAGCTGAATTGTGTCGACTATTTCCGGAGGATGAAAAAATCGAATTGACGCCAATTTTACGCAAATCGAAAGAAACGGCTAAAATGATGCGAGAAAAGGGTATACGTGTTATATACAAAGCACCCAAAAGTTTATCATCACGTGGAGGGGGTGGAAGAGGAGGTAATCATTATCGCAGTGGTGGTGATCGTCGAGATGGTGGTGGTCCAATGCGTCATAAACGTACATTTATTGGACCACATCGTCCGTATAAATTGTCACATATGGGACCGGGTTATAAACGTGGTGGTTCACCGTATGGTAGAGGTGGTCCAGGTGGTAGTAGTGGTTCCAGAGCTGGCGGTGGTGACTCGTCATTGCCACCCTGGGAAAGATATATGACACCAGCAGCTGCTGCCGAAGCCTATTTGGCAGATTATATGCGTACAATGCATGGTCAATTGCCACCACTGCCATTTGTACCACCATTTGGTCAAATACCACCACCCACACCGGGCGGTACAGCTGTACCACCACCTGGCATGCCGGGATCCATATATGAACAATTGCCACCGCCGGCCAGATACTATGAGGGTCCTCCATTACCAGACTATCCACCACCGCAACCCTTGCGTCCACCACCACCCGGCTATGATAAGAATGCACCATCATTTGAAGATTTTGCAGCTTGGAAACATGCTGGTTTACCCACCGGTGCAATGCCACCAGGTTTTCCACCAAGCCTACCAGGTGCAGCTGCTGGTAGTAGCGGTGGTTCTGGAGCCGCCGGAGGAGGTAACAACAGCTCTGCAGGTCCGGCCGGTGGTAGCAGCAATTCAAATTATCGCGGCAATCGCAATAGTAACTCAAACTCTAATACAAATTTAAATCGTTCACGTGATCGTCCTGGTCGTCCTAATGAATATCACCATCGCGGTGGTGGAAGTGCGGGTGGTTCTTCACGCAGCACTGGTGGTGGAGATCGTGATCGTCATTTCCGAGGTGGTAACGAACGTAGTAGTGGTCGTAATTATCGTGATAATCGACGTTAAGTGTTTAAATTTTTTTTTTTAATTTTTATAAAATTATCGAATCGTACATTAATTTTTATTTGAATTTAACAAAAAAAAAAAGTGTAGTAACTTAAAGAGAACGATGATATAATTTTTTTAAAAGAATGGTCACTCTCCAAGAAAACTACATCAACCACACCTCCCTCCACTCTACACTACTCAACATAATTAGTGATTTTTTTTTTTTCTAAAATATATAAACAACAAATTTAAAGGTGTTGAAGCTAAAAAAGAAGAAAAATATTCTCATTTTTTTTTAAGTGTTAAAATCAAACTATTTTTTTAAATAATATTCATTTTACCATCAATTGATAAAAAAAAAAGAAATATTTAAAACTTAAATCTAAAGAAAAATATTTAAAAAAAAAAAGAAAAAAGTGTGAAAAATAATTTGAAATCGATACAAAAAGTATAACAAAACTTAATATTTAGTATTTAACTTTAATTTAGTTTTTTTCTTCCCCTTCTACATATTAAATATAAAACTTTTAAGAATTAAACATAAAAAAATTAAAATATTGAAAAAAATATATATAAAAAAAATAATAAAATGAATACAAAAGAACTTTTTTATTGCAATAAAGTTAAGGTGGAGAGCCACTTCAAAATATATATTGAAAAGCAAAAAGACTGACCAAATAAGAAATATAATTTTGAAATTAAAAAAAGAAAAAAATTAAAGACGTTCTTATCACTCTCCTTACCTTACAACCAAAACGAACTGTTTATTATTGCAAAAAAGAAAAAAAAATTGAAAAAATAAAAAAATTCACACCAAGTGTGAAGCAAAAATCGTAAAAATGCTTAAAAAAACAAGTGCTAAAACAAAATCAAATCAATTAAGTGCAATAGTGTTAAAAGAAATTGTTAAAACAAAATTTCAATTTCTTAATGCCAAATAACGGACTATTTTCAAATCCTCAATCACAAAATGTTGCCATTGAAAAGTAAAAGCAAAACAAAGACTTTTTAAAATGGACAATTTATGTTTTTCATTGGAAATTTTAAGTGTTTTAAGGATTCAAGTAACAGTTTAATTACTTTCGAGTCCTTAAATTTCCTGTGCTTTTCTTTCTAAACATCACATAGTTGATACAGATTCTTCACATTCCACATCAACCAAAAACTATCATATTTAAACATTTTTAATTTTATCTAATATTTTATTGTCTTTCAGACTTTTTAAGTACCGAAATTCCAAGCATGCAGTTTTTTTGCTTTTGCCAGTCAAGATTGCTGTTACCATTAACATTGACTCATTTCTGTACTCAGGAAACGAAATATGTACAAACAAAACCAATCACAATCATCTAATCAAATGTTCAAATAAGAAATATATTTTCACTTGTACAATGCAATTATTAAATGGCGAAATTGTTCCAAGATAAAGAGTTTAAAACTGAAATAGTTCATATTATGTAAGTAAAAAACGATATATCGTGTTTTAAATAACGTATTCGTTTACAAAACATTTAAATATTTTATAATAAAGTTCTTTAAAATTGTATTATTTTTGCAAAAAAGAAAAAAAACATTAAAATTTTAAAATAGAATAATTTTCAAGAAAATTATTTTTCTGTTTTAAATTTATTTATGTTAATCATTTTTGCAAGGCTTAGTCGACGCGTGTTTCGGAATTTGTCGATTCTATAGCCAAGACTATTTAGCAAATATAAAAATCTTATACTATAAAGTAGCAAAGGGAATTTAAATGACAAATCGCTAATGCTCAAACAAACATATTAATACATTTTCAACCATACATTCATTGAGAATTAGAAGAAGAAAATTGTACAATCTCTTAGTAAGTTCACGATCGTCAAATAACCAATAAAAAAACTTTAAACAGATTTACATATCGCTCATTTACTTGTATAGTGTCATAACTCAAAAAAACGTGATTTTTTAATTTATGATGCAGAATTTTTCGTTATATCATTAGAGTCCGACCGAAATCAGTTTTTCAAGGCCGAACCGAATATTCGGCCAAAAAGAGATATTCGGCCGAAACCAAACCGAACCCGAAACTTTAAAAAAAAATACTACCTGGCATGAATACAATCATTAAAAAAAAATTTAAAGATAAATATACAGGACCTAATGTTTTTTTTCTTGTATTTATTAAAAAAAATATATTTTTTTTTTAAAACTTACAAAAAAAATTGTAAATTTCATACAAATGTAGATTGAATGAAAAAATATTTGAACGGTAACAGTATTACATTTATTGGACAACCTGCTTCTTTTTGTTCAAGTTAACTGAAACAAGTAAATTATAACACGACATCAAAAAATTTAGCGACTTTGTAGTAGGATAGGAGAAGATTTTTCGTATGTGTTCCCGTTTTAGTGGGTTTGTCCAAAGATAATAAATAATTAAGGTACAGAATTGGGGACAGTTGGTAGAGTTCGAATAGGTTGTTCGAAAATATCAAATGTGTTTTTCGGATTTTTTTTTTTTTAAATAGAACATTATCATCACCAATAACAGTACTATAAATTACGCAACTTTTAAGCCATAATTCGAGATGTGATCGCAATTTGTTCTATTTTTTTAAAATTTTGAAAATGTCACCTTTTATTTTTTGACTCTGTTTTATTTTATATGGTGCTCCAAAAAAATTAAATTGGTAGAAACTGACCCTAACTTACCCTAGATATATTCATTTCGAGGTAAATCTATTTTAAATTTTTTTTTTTTTTTTTTTTAAATTTGGAAAAACCAAAAATATATTACACTGAAACATGAATAATGAAAAAATGTTATTACAGTAGAAAATTTCAATAAATTTAAAAAGAGGGACTCGTATTCTTTAATCAAGTGGCATGACACACGCTAGATGCCTGGGGAAGTTGTAATAACTAGGCTGATTTTCAACCGATTTTAGTTTTTAGTACCTTATTAGAAAGGCATTTTACTCCACATCATAATTCTTTAACCACTTGAATTAAAATTTAACTTAAAATACCAAAAAAATGCGAATACAGAAAAAAATTCACATTTTTCCTTGTAATCCGTTTTTTAAACTTCAAGGACCATGCTAAACACCTTACCCATTTCCGATCGTTCTAAATTTTTGTGAGACCTATTTTTACCTCGAAATTAATGTATCTAGGGTAAGTAAGGGTCAATATCTACAAATTTTTTTGTTTTGGAGCACCATATAAAATAAATCAGAGCCAAAAAATAAAAGGTGCAATTTTAAAAATTTAAAAAAAAAAATAAAAAGAATTGCGATCACATCTCGAATTATGGCTTAAAAGTTGCGTAATTTAAAGTAGAATGTTTATAGTTTTTTACAAAAAAAAAATCGAAGGTTTGGAACTTTTTCAAAAAGTCGATTTAAATTTTTAAACGTCAAAAAAAAAAGTGATAACTACTTCGAATAATTTTTTCATATTTTTTTTCTCTAAAACTACATTTAAATACCAACAAAACATTGTCCAACTTTTTTTAAAATATCTATATTTTTTAATGGTCAAAATTAATTAAAAATTTCAATTTTTTAGAGAAAATCGCCATTTTGAAAAATTGATTACTCAATACCATCTTGAAATAAAAGGCTTGGTGTAAAAAAAATTGGTGTCCAAGTTGCATTTAATTAGTACTAAAACATATCCAAAAATAAAATAAATCGAAAGGGGTCGGGGTCTAAAGTGAGTGATCTGCCTTGGAATGCCCCTTATGTACCCGAACGGGTTTTAGCAAAAATATAAAAATAATTGAGTAAAAAATAGTAAATTGTAGTAGGTAATCGAATGAAGCTATTGTATTGAAAAATGTCCACCTGTAGTAGAAAAAATAAAAAAAAAATTTTGTAGCAAAGATTATAAACAAACCCACTGCAATGGGAACACATAGTACGAAAAATCTCCTCACATCCTACTACTTTTTTTTGTAAATTAATTTTTGGTTTTTCAGGAAATTAAAGCTTTTCTAATTTATGTTGTGGACAGCAATCCTTACAAAACATTTTTTTCGTTAAAAAATATTAGGTATGTTCCAGAACTTTCCGGGTAAAGTTCGGTAAAATGAGAGAAAATCAAAAAACCTCTCACAATACCACAAAAATGCACAAATGTACGGGAACGATTAAAACCACATTTCAAGCCCAAAATAATAGAAAATGTAAACAAACCAATAACGCTAAAATATTTTGTAAGAAAAATTACTTTAAACAAGAAAACAAATTGTAAAAAATTATTTTAATAACATAGTTAGTTCTTTATTTTATTTAAATTTCCAATTTAGCTTCACAAAAAAAACAGCTGTTTTTTCAACATCTGACTGTTACCAATTTACCCGAAAAAAAAGTGCGGGTAAGTTCGGTAAAATGAGAAACTAATTTATTCTCTCAAAAACTCTCTCATTTACCCAATTTTTGCGTACGGGAACGCTTTTCGGGCTGGTTTGGGTACCCGCGGTAACGTTCTTGGACGAACCTAATGTAAACAAACCAATAACGCTAATATATTTTCGTAAGAAAAATTAACTTTAAACAAGAAAACAAATTGTAAAAGTTTATTTTATAAACAAATTATCTTTTTTTTTATTGAAATAACACATTTTCTTGGTTTAGTTCTTTATTTTATTTAAATTTCCAATTTAGCTTCACAAAAAAAAACAGCTGTTTTTTCAACATCTGACTGTTACCAATTTACCCGAAAAAAAGTGCGGGTAAGAGTAGAAACAGAACAAGCCCGGCACGACTTTCTCCATTCGATTTGACAGATAAAACCGGTGGCCGGTGTGAAATAAAACTTGTTCTATTTTTTAAAGGTGGCAGAACTAATTCTAATTGGAAACCGTCCCCCGTGCCGTGCTTGTTCTGTTCGTACTATAAGTTCGGTAAAATGAGAAACTAATTTATTCTCTCAAAATCTCTCTCATTTACCCAATTTTTGCGTAAGGGAACGCTTTTCAGGCTAGTTTGGGTACCCGCGGTAACGTTGTGGAACGAACCTAATAAAATGTTCCCAAAAATATATTTTTTTGTAGTATCAGAATCCAAATCCCGGAAGATGTGGTCCGATTTCCAAAAAAATTTGCATGGAGATTACTATCAACAATTGTCAACTTTAGGTAAATACTTCTAATACCGACTTTACACTATTATACTTTTCAATTATACAAGCTTAATTTTACCATGTTAGCGAAATATTTTTAAAAAATGTTGGCCAAAAATTGTTCTTTTATTAGATACGACTAGGTTTCAATCAAAAAATAATCCATTAATCTTTTGGAAGTTGCTAAATTTTAATGTGTATAATGGAAAAGTGTGATGGTGTTAAGTAGGTATAAGCGATTACAGACAAAAGTAGAAAAACGGCCCAACCTAGTGAATACTCTGATTATAAAACAAATTTTTTTACTAAAGTTTTTCATTTGATTTGCTTACAATGACTTTAATGAATCAAGAAATTTCAATAATTGTTTTTTATTCAAAAAATATAACTGAATTTTTATTTAGTTCGGCTTGAGTACATATTAATTATTTCGGAGAAATAATAATTGTAGTACAATGAGAAAATCTGAAAAAAATCTAGTGACAAAACAGTCTAACAATAAGTGGAGATGTCGACAGCTTCCGGAAGATGCCACCCATCCATCATCAGTACTCCTTTGATTGCCACACACTTTATGTGTGCCAGATTAAAATTAGCCATTTAAATGAAACTTTTGAACAAATCAAATATACGAATTACTTTTATTACAAATAACCCGTATACCCACAATCATTCGTGGTGTATTCATTTGGCAGAAACTTAATCTCAACTTTTTACAGAGTTGTATTTTTCTCATTGTTAACCCTTCAGTTATAAAATATACAGTCCAACAAAAAAATTTTTTTTTCCTCAAAAACTTTTATTTGAATTTTTAAAATATATTTAATGACAATATTTTTCCATTAAAAACTCTTTAACAATTTTGTCGTTTTAATTGCATTGAACACCTATTTAATCATTGGACATTACAAAAACTTCTTTAAATTCAACAAAACTATCGACAAAATTGGACTGACTATTTTTAGGACTTTGCTTTTTTTTTCTTCTTTTTCTATTTCTTTTCAGATCTCGAAATCAGCAACTGAGCCACAAACATTTGTACTAAGCAAGGAATCTTTAAATAAATTGGATTACCACAACTATAGTTAATTAAAATTACAAATGATTTTATTGATATCAATTTATATTTATGCCACGGATGATAATATGTAAACCGTGATTTATATATTTTATTGTTGCTTGTAGCAAAAAATTTATTAAAAAAAAAGAAAAATAAACGAGAACATATTCTTATTTGTTTATATAAAACAAACTATTTAAGTTTTTCTTTGGAACTATTATTTATATTAATGGCAATATTTTCATCATCTGAACTACTATCATCACCATGCTCATTTAATGCATCAAAACCTTGTTTCGTGACAGCCTTCTTTTTACCCAACGTAGTGGGATTATATTCCTCCATATCTTCATCCAAGATATTAAAACCCTTTTTAGTTACTGCTGGAACTTTTTTGTTAGTAATATTATTACTGCTGTTATTGCCATTAGAGGTCGATGGCATATTAGTAATATTTATGTTAGATGTAGCTGGAGCTGAATGTGTTGTTGAATTAAACAGAGGATCTAAAATAAAAAAAAAAATAATTTTGGAATCTTCTTAACGTTACGAAGTGTGTTTTTTATTTGTCCAGTGATCAAAAATAGGAAAAACCTGAAAATTTCTTTTACCTCCAGTTTTTTTTTTCTTCGTTTTATCTCACATTAAAAAGAATTGGTTAAAGTAAAACAAATGCACTTTTTTAGTTAAAATTTAAAGCTTCTAGTTATTTGATCTAAACTTCAAATGAAAATGTAAACAACGAAACACCAAATTCGATTTCATGTAATTCGGAATAGAAATGTTGTGTAATAGGAATAGAAATGTTGTGTAGAGTATTTTAAAAATTGGTCATTTTCAAAACCCGATTTTCGGTTTATTCGAAAAGTCTTATTTTTATTATTTTTTGCAACAAAATCATACCCAAAAACACAAAATCAACATCCCATGTAAGTAAAACTAACAAGGGAAGTCTCCCTCTTTATGGAATTGGTTTTATTTTGTAGAACAGGAAAAATAAAGGGACACGTATTTTTTTTAGCGGCCCAAATTCATATTTATGTGGTGAAAAATAGGGGGGGGTGGGGGGAAGAACGGGTAATTTTTCAGTTTTTTGCGTTTATCTTCTATATTATACAAAGAAACCTAAGTAGTCATGTTATATACCAAATGAAAGCTCTTTGGAAAACCTACCCAGGCAAAAAAATACGAACGGGAGAGCGCTGGCAAAGTACCTTTTATGGTCGCTTGTGTGCTGGGAAAGCATCACAGTTTAGTACTCTCCCAGCGTCTAAAATGATAACCACGGTAAACGGTATGCCGTTGCTATTTTAAAGCGCTTAAAAAACAAAAAAATATAGTACTATTATAGCACTTTTAGAAAAAAAAAAAAAATGGGACGTATCTAAATTATATAAGTTCCGAAGACAACTGTTTTTGGTGTTTATTTGAATAAAGAAATTTATTAAATTAGGATAAAAAATTGATTGACTAATTTATTAGGATAAAAAAATTTGGACTTTGAAATATTTTCTAAGTCCCGGAAAAATGTTTAAAAGTTTTTCAATTCCCTGACACAATTTTTTTTTTGGCTTTATTTTTATACCCTACTAGAGTTTTTCTTTTCCCGGACTTTTTCATTTCCCGGGAAAGCGGGATTCATTTTTAAATTTCCCGGGATCCGGGGAAAAAAAAATATATAAAAACCTTATGAATGCGATTTCACTACCCTAGTAAAAAAGTTTTGATATAATGATATATAATTTGATACAATCATGTTAAATTATATATGAGTTTTTATATGTTCAGATCTAAATTTATCTAAGATTTATTGCGGATTCATTTTCTTATCTGAGGTTATACATAAATATATATGACTTTATGTAATTATATAAATCTATATTAATTTATATAAAATAAGATCAAGTGGATTTATTTGGATGTGACCAAAATTCGGATCTAATTATATCATTTTTTATATTTGTGTATCTAAAATAATACATTTAGATCAATATCTGATCCAACTCGATACAGCCAATTTTGAGATCAAATTAGATCAAAAAAATTTTTTTTTTTACTCGGGTATTTATAATGTTCTTAACACCATAAAAATCGTATCTTCAAAACAAAAAAATATAAGTTTCGAGAAAAAAAGAACAATTTTTGTTACACAGTTTTTATAAAAAAAAACGGCCCAAATAAGTCGAAGTCTTTTAAAAGTATTTTTAAGGGAATATGTTATTTCACATCGCTTTATCTGTTTTAATAATAAAAAATCATCATTTATTCTTATTCATCTCAGTTCATTTTTACAATTGGTTCTCTACGCTTTGCCTCTAAAACACGATGAAACTGAATCCGAGGAATTTTCCAATTATGCATCTGAAACTGAATGTCACTGTTACAGAGAAATAAAATTTTAAGAAAATTGGCCCCAAAAATCTATTAAAAAAAAATTTAAAATTCTGGTTTCTAAAAGAAAAACCCGTTAATTTTAGAGTCATTCCTTACACAGATTTTATATCAATTTATCGATTTAAAAAGAATCATGTCCAAAGACATAAATATTTTCTATAGAAACAAATAATCATACTGCAATTTTTTATAATGCAGGTCTCAGAAAGAAAATTTCTCATCTTCTGAAAAAAGGAATCAGGTTCTGATAATTATATCCTATCGAAGATTTAGATATTGTGAGACTTTTTCATTTCGTAATTCTCACATTTTATGACATTTTTTAGTGAGAGGGTCTCTCTTGGAATACTTTTTGGGCCCTCCTGTTCCCTGCGTACGATTCTGCCATCAATTATCAAGAATTTTAATAAAATCTCTAAAAAATCACATACAAAATAATCAATGAAGTCGAAAAATCAACAATTTCAAAGAAATTAAAATTCCCGGGAATTCCCGCTCTATTTCCCGGGATTTCGGGACGGAAAATTTACGGGAATTCCCGGGAAATCCCGTCCCGGGAATTCCCGTGAAAAACTCTATACCCTACACCACTCTGTGGTACAGGGTATAGTAAACGAAATCATACAGGTAATTTTATTTTCGCTTTACATATAAAATCCCGGGATTGAAAAAATTTCCCGTTTGACATCCCTAGTTTTCACACTCTCATTTTATGTTATTTGGTGCAAAAAGTTATGGGTTTTTTTATTTTGAAAAGTTTCAAGGATCTGCCTACCAGAATATTTAGAATGACTCGACGATCTAAACTTTTCGAGTTTTTTAATAAAACTAAAATTCTACACGTTTTTATTAAATATTACTAGAATGGAACTCGTACACATATGCTTTAACCGTTGTCTTAGAATTCCTATCAATTGATTCAGCTCTGTAATTCGTTTTCTAACTAATCGAACTAGAGTTCTTTATCGTATACAAATTTTAAGAAAATCGTAGCTAAATACCCGGAATATCTCCTCTCTAAGAAATTTTAACTTCTTCATTTCTTTTTAATTTTCCAGATTTTGATTTTTTTTTTATACCTACTCAAAATTTTACATACCCTCATCATTTAAAATTCCATGATTACGTTCCTGACGTTTGGTGAAATAGTACGTGCCGCCGTAAAAGAACAAAGGTAAGCAGAACGTCATACCCAAAGCTATCGAAAATAAAGTCATATCAAATTCACGTTGACAACATTTTAATTCCTTTGACCATAGATTGCGGGTACGATTCATCTGAAAAATTTAAAAAAAAAAATTAACATTCATAATAAAGGAACATACGTCAGAAAAGATTAGCTAAATTCGGAGAATTATCAAGGTATTCACTTTAAAAATGTTTACCCTTGCAATAGTGCAAGATTGCAACTTAAAAAAAATGTTGAATCAACTTTTGCACTTTTCTATTACCTTATACATGATACTTGGTTGCAAGAAAATGATTAGAGGTATTCAGAGTCTTGTTGCCAGCCCTGGTAATGTAGCAAAAGAGTACTTCTATCAAAAAATACATGTATTTTGAAAAGTAATTTTGAAAAGTGCTCTTTTACCACCAGTGCCAGGGCTGGCAAGCAAGACTCTGAATACCACTATTGCACTTTATTATAATAGGGGAATTCACGTCAGAAGTTTTCACCCTTGCAAAGTGCAAAATGCAACATTTTTTTAACAAACACATGGGATGAAAGACTTAAATTACTGTGGTGAATTCCATTTATATATCTAAATTTTGAACTTTGCAAGTATACAAATTGTGGATGCATGATTTTAAATTAAATTTAAATTTGTAAGTGGAAATTATATTTGCATTTTGCAGTGGCAAACATTTGTAAAGCAGATACCAAAAAAACCTGCAACATAAAAATGATCACTTACCGAATCTTGTAAATCATAACAAACTTCTCCATTATTATATTGATCCAAATGTATATAAAAAGTATTCAAATTTAAATATTCTGTGATACAAGTCTTGCAGGGGTTAACTTTTAAATTAAATGCTTCTGTCAAACACATATCTAATGTATCATTTTTGTCGTTAAATACCAAACTATTATTGTTATTGAAACAATCTGATAGGAAAAAGAAAGAAATAGAAAAATGTTATATATTTTTTGATCCAGAAGAGTTTGAATTACAATTTTAAGAAACAATTTTAAAGTATAATTTTAATTTCATAAATTAGGGCCAACCTACAATCAAGTTACGTTGCGTTGGGCGTAACACCCCAGCAAAAAATAAACGAAGTGGTTCAAAAAGAATTAGTGGTTTCACTACATACAAAGTAGCGATAGGTGCCGAACTTCATATTCCGTAGGAAGTACTTTTAAAACCACTTCAAAAATGCTACAAAATAACAATAAAAACATCTTTCACCAGTTCTTTGCTTAATAATTTCGAAGTACCTTTTTCATATGTTCTTAGGAATCAAATCACCACAACATATGAACTTCTTTTTCAACTGAAACAATTAGAATGCACGAAGTATGCAATTTTTTCTACGTCCAGCTTCAAATAGATTTAGGTTTTGCAAAAATCGTGACAAAATTTGGTAATGGAATTTCATTTCTCTTTATTTAGAGCTTAAAAAATCGAAAAGACGAAAATCGATTATTGATAAACTTTTCAAATTTCATATCTTATATCAAAAATAGTTAGTCCTAAATTAAATAAATACATTTACGAACTAAAGCGGATGTTGCTGCATCACATTATTAAAGATTGTTTAAGCTTTTTAGAAAATTGAGGTATAGGCTTGTGGTCAAAACAAACTTGTGAATCAATTCGCCGTGAATTTTTATAGTTTTGTGATCTCTATAATTACTCCTTTTTTAATTCGAAGTATATACGTTAGATTATCAATGAAATTAATTTTTCGATCACGTAAGGTTTTTAAGATATTCGCGTTTTAATATTGAAATATTTGGGTCTCCTATGTAACGTATTCTTAAGTTGCTCAAACACAATAGAACTCGATTTGGTAAAAATAAGGCATCTTTATTCCAACGTAAGAATACGTAACAGTGGACCCCTAAAAGTGTTTTTTTTTTTTACTTTTTAACAGCGAATATCTCAATAACGGTACGTGCTAGAAAAATTTGGACGGTAGATTTGGAAGCAGGAGACCAAAATCTATAAGGACCAGTTAGAAATTTCACTGGAAGGCTTTTGCTGTCGAACAGTGTTTTTAGTGCAAATATTACAAAAAAAAAAATACTCTTTCAATAAATCTTACAAAAATAAGTGAAAAAAGAACTTCTAATTTAGAAGTTCTAAATCACCAAATAAAAATGACATAATCACAACCAAAATGCCAAGAAATATGTACTTCTAATGAAGTGATGGAAAAAGTAAAAAGTGGCGATTAAAAGAACATACTTTGCGTGTCACGCCCATATTAAATTCATCAATGTTTCATTTTTCGTTTATACGATTTTTATGTAAGGTACCACAATCAAGCGGACGTTAACGTGAAGTAATTTGATTCAGGTAAGACCCTTATAAAAAAACTTAATAATTTCTAAATAAATAAATTACGAGAACTATTTTTCTATAGTCTCAAATTCTGAGACATTTTTGAGTATAGAAAACTATCAGATTCTAAGACATTTTTGGAGATTGATTTTGATATATTAAACATTTTGTAAAAAAGTCATGTTAAAAATTTCCAAATCAGTTTTTGTCTTTAATTCAGGTCATGTTGTACCTTATTTAAAAGGTGTTTAATTAACCATTCCAATGATACTATTTTTAGCCTGATTGGAAAAGTAGTTTTTGAGATATTAGAACCAATTTATTTTCTTTATCTCGAATGGTTTTGAAGTTAGCAAAAACAGCATATACCAAAAATATACAATTTCTCGACCATACCTATTTACAAATAAGGTTTATCTGGTGATATCTTTATCATTATAGTGACCACTCCCGGGAACAGTTTTTTGACTAAAAAAAATCTTTCTAAGGCGGATAGGGTGGGTTCAATGCATGGAGTTTAAATTACAAAGGCCAGCTACACAGAAAAACTTTTAAGGCAAACAAAAATTTAACCCGTACAAAATTAAACGCGTAAAGGCCTGATATCCAATAAGCTTTTTAAGGCGGAGAGGATACCCAGCAAAAAAAGAGCTTACCAATCACTACAAAAATCACCACAACTTATGAACCAGATGTACTTAAAAATTCATTTGTTATGCCTTTTGCGCTTACGAATACAACTATAATAATTTTAAATAATTCGTTATATCCACGCCCATATAAGGGGCGGGACGAAAAAATGGCATAATATAGTCCCCTGGGTTCACGCGCAATACTTTTGACCTTCTTCTGATAAATAAATGTTTCATTTGTTCAACAAAAATACGAAAAACATGTAAAAAAATAGTGTTTTTCACGGGTTAGTTTTGTTCTTCAACGGGAAAATTTTTTCCCCTGGACCGATTTTGCCAATTTACGATCATAAGATATAACTGTTCCAAATTTCAGGAGTCAAGGTTTTTTATTTTGGACTGCATCGTGTTATATACAGTTGGACGGACGAACATTCATAGAATGTCTTAGAATCGATTATGGATCAATAACACCGTCCGACAAAAATTAGCAAAAGTCGTTAAACACGAACTGGATAATATACGTTTGAAACTTGAGACTAAATGTAGTAAAACTGCATTTACAGTTTTTCATTTTGTGATCCTGTTTCCTTTTATAAAGACTTCAAAGTTTTAGAGGATTAAATTTTATAAAATATTTTTTTAATATATGTACTTGTCCTAGGATTCCACTAGTGATACCAAACGAAAGAGGAGGATCTCCCCAATTTTTCTATTTTTTTATTTTTACATATCTGAAAAAAGGAGGTAAGTTACGTCCTTTTAAAACTTTATCATTTAATATCATTCAAAATTGTCAACAAAATATTTTTATAAAGTTTTTAAAGGACTTAATTCACATCCTTTTATTTTGATATGGCAAAATAAAAAAATGTAAAAATTAGGGGAGATACTCCTCTTTCATTTGCTATTATCAGTGTCATCCTAGGACGAGTACAAATATTTCAGAAATATTTTACAAAATGTATCCATTAAAACTTTGAAGTCCTTTTAAAAGGAAACAGGATCACGAAATGAAAATCTTTAAATCGTCGGTGCGCTAACCAGAACTGGTATGTGTATTTTAACATTTTCTAAAGAGTCTTTAATAACAGCTAAATTTGGTACTTTTGCGCTGTTTTTTTTTTTAAATTTAAATTAATGTAAATGGAAAATTTTCAATATAATTTAAATATTTAAGTTTATAAAGTTTATAGGGTTCCCGACTGAAAAAAATCGAAAAGACGAAAATCGATTATTGATAAATTTTTCAAATTTCAAAAAAAGTTGGTCCTAAATTAAAAAAATACATTTACGAACTAAAGCGGATGTTGCTGCATCACATTATTAAAGATTGTTTAAGATTTTTGGAATCAGGAGGTCCATTTAATATAAAATCAAGTCCTATTTTGTGGAAGCAACGTAAGAATACGTAACAGTGGACCCCTAAGTGTTTTTTTTTTACTTATTAACAGCGAATATCTCAAAAACGGTACGTGCTAGAAAAATTTGGACGGTAGATTTGGAAGCAGGAGACCAAAATCTATAAGGACCAGTTAGAAATTTCACTGGAACTGTCGAACAGTCTTTTTACAAAAAAATACTCTTTCAATCAATCTTACAAAAATAAATGAAAAACGAAATTCTAATTTAGAAGTTCTAAATCACCAAATAAAAATGACATAATCACACCCAAAATGACAAGAAATATGTACTTCTAAAGAAGTGACGAAAAAAGTGCTTCCAAAAGGTCAAGTTATATTAACATCCGGATCACTACTTCAGAAGTTGTGATATAAACAGTAGTGAAATATGTTATACTTAAGTGTCAATCTTTCGCCACTGAAAAGTGGCGATAAAAAGAACATACTTTGTGTGTCACGCCCATATTAAATTCATCAATGTTTCAGTTGAAGAAGAAGTACATCTGGTTCATAAGTTGTGGTGAATTTTGTAGTGAATGGTAAGCTCTTTTTTTTGCTGGGTATATAAACATTTTTTTCATCTATATAGGCTTGTAGCCAAGACCTCAAGCTTTCATTTGCGCCAAAAAATTGCGCTGTAAGTCTAAAATGTACTGAGATATTAGGGGTCAAAGTTGTAATTTTATTTTTTTTTTACTTTTTTCAGGATGTTTGTTAAAATTTTATTGATTTGTGGAAACATACAGATATATGACAAACTACTAGTCCGATCGAGACGAATGTGGTATCATTAAAAAGGCGAATAAGAGACCTTTCCAACGATGTGTAACATTCACATTATGGGGAGTAAGTCCAAAGCAATTTTGGTCATAATCCCCGTTTTCTGCAGAGAGGGTGGGTTTAATGCATGGAGTTCGTAATCCCTAAGCCCGGCCGAAAACCGGCTACGCAGAAAAAAATTTAAAAATTCGATTAGTAGTTTGTCAGATGTCTGTATGTTTCTACAAAAACAATTTTAACAAAAAAACTGAAAAAAGTTAAAAAAAAAACAACTTTGACCCTTAATATCTCAGTAAGTTTTAGACTTACAGCGCCGTTTTTTAGCGCAAATGAAAGCTTAAAATCTTGGCTACATGGCTATATAGACAAAAAAAATGTTTATATACGTGCGATTTTGAGATAATAAGCACTTTGTAAAAAAAGTCTAGTTAAAATTTTTTGAAATCAAGTTTTGTCACTTAAAGGGTTACGTCATGTTGCACCCCGTTGGAAAGGTCTTTAACTACCCTTTCTAACGATACCATAACCGTCTTGATCGGATAAGTAGTTTTTGAAATATTTAAGGAAAACCATAACCACAGACTAATACAGACTCGACATAAGTGACAGGTGTCAAAAAACTAATTCTGAACCATATGGTTAATATTTTCAAATTATTCTACGAATTAGGTTAGAAAGAGAAAACTAATATAACGCGCCATAAGAAAAATAGATGCCAGATCGGTTTTTGTTGTTTCACTCACTCCTAAGTCGTAGAAAGTGTTGCCATGTTAGCGTAAAACGGACTAAAAAGCGCTCTGTTTTCTCCCAAAATCGCTTAGTTTTTTCCCATTTTTTCTTATAAAACTCTACTGTCGAGTCTGTATTTAGTCTGTGCCATAACTTTAAGCCCCTGCCCCTCCCAAACGGGGTACGCCCCTACGGGTTTGAACAACACACTCGACTTTTTAGAGGTCAGACGTCAAGGTCATATATATTTTTTTTAATTTTTAGCAAGTTCGGTATTCTTAATGAGTTCCCATGTTTCATTTGTTTAATAAAAATATAAAAAAACACGCAAAAAATCGTGTTTTTCAGATGTTACTTTATTTCCTCAAGGGGGAAATTTTTTCCCCCTGGTCCGATTTTTCCCACTTACGAACTTAACCTTAGGACCATAAGACATATTTATGTTAAATTTCATGATGTTAGTTCTTTTATTTTGACTGCATCGTGCCATCTGCAGACAGACGGACGGACATTAACAGAATGTCTAAGAATCGATTATGGATCAATGTTAATAATGCTATATGGGGTCCCCGATCGATATTTCGATGTGTTACAAACAGAATGACAAAGTGGGTATACCCCCATACCACAGACTAATACAGACTCGACATAAGTGACAGGTGTCAAAAAAGTATTCTTTAACCATATGGTTAATATTTTCAAATTATTCTACGAATTAGGTTAGAAAGAGAAAACTGATATAACGCGCCATAAGAAAAATGGATGCCAGATCGGCTTTTGTTGTTTCACTCACTCCTAAGTCGTAGAAAGTGTTGCCATGTTAGCGTAAAACGGACTAAAAACCGCTGTGTTTTCTCCTAAAATCGCTTAGCTTTTCCCCATTTTTTCTTATAAAACTCTACTGTCGAGTCTGTATTTAGTCTGTGCCCATACTGTGGTTGGAGGGTATAAAAAGGTCAATTGTAATTCGAAAAAGATCAATTGTAATTCGAAAATAGAAATTCAGTTGATATTTTTCAAATTACAATTGGAATCTTCGAATTACAATTGATCTATTTCGAATTATAATTGATCTTTTTCGAATAACAATTGATCTTTTTCGAATTACAATTGATCTATTTCGAATTACAATTGAAATTACAAATGCAGTTTTCGAATTACAAATGGAATCTTCTAAGTACAAGTAGAATTTTGAATTACAGATGATCTTTTTTGAATTACATCTGTAAATGGTGTATACTTGTTCTCAAAAATATTGACATAATTATACGTTTTTTTCCCTGAAAACCACATATGCATCTAGGTTTTCTGGACAGACCACCGACGGTATACATTTTTTTAATATTAATCAAGCTCGGTAATATTTATCATTTCCAATATCCTAGGAATATTGATTTTCAGGAATACTTTCCTTCTAAGATTCTTCTACTTACCAGGACAATATGCTTTTGTCCACAAACCCGTCATTGCTGCTTCAACTGAGCCCACCATATTAATACGGTCTTTATTAAAGTACATTTTTGAACAATTTGGCGATGCAGTAAGATTATCATATAGCTTCACCATATCTTCATTAATTAGTTGGCAGTTTGTACACAATGTTACCGGTACTGAATGGGTTGTAACACAATCAACAAACTTGCTTTGTTTATCGCCCAATTCCCTCAGAAGGTCATTGCAATTTTTATTTTTGACCCCTTCTACTTGCCATATAATTAAGACAAATATTATTGTTTTCAATAACATATTTTATAGTTTCTTCAATCTTGATCGATAAATTATTATTTTGATTAATTCGTTGAATGGATAAAAGATCACAAAGAAAATGCAATGAGTCAAATTAAAAAAAAAAAATGGAAGTAAACAAAAAGCTGCATCTTTTTAAAAAATGCAGTTCATAGTGAATTGATAACATAATGGATAAACATTAGGACAATTCACAAGATCGTACAGAGGCAGAAAAAAAAATAAATTGACAATTTTCACAATCCCTTTTTGGTTTTTTCTATTTTTTTAGTACACACTAGAGATGGGCGCGTGAGTGAATTTTTACTCACGCACGCCTTCGAAATGAAAAATTTGCTCACGCACGATTACGCACAAAATTGTTTTTTTCTGCTCACGTTCACGCACGCTTACGTAACCAACATTTTTTTCACGCTTACGAAATAACGCTCACGAAGACTCAACAAGTGGTGAGTTTAAAAAGTCGACATGTTTTGTACCAAAACACCCAATTTGAGATGTTTTGCGCATATGAAAAATGTATGAGAAAACATGTAGAAAATGACATGATTTCCTCAAAACACTCTAGTGGTTTTCACCCTTGATAGAAAACATTTGAGGAAATTTCCTACAAGAAAATTTTCTACCGATTTTTTCCACTAAAGAGTGAACAACTATTTAAACAAGTTTTCTCACACTAACATTTTCTATAACCTCAAATTATTTTACATAATTAAAACTACGAAATAAAAATAAACAACGCGATTTTTAGTAAAAATATAATTAATCATTTAAGTTTCATTTTAAATTTCGTATAAAAAGTCTGAAAATATCACAAAATAATTAAATACCTCTATAATCAGCTGTTTTGTTGGTCTAGGAACTTTTATTTTTTTCTATACTTCAACTTACTCAAGCATCAAGTCGAAGAAATTTTCTATGTAGAAAAGAAGAAACCAAGAAAATGAGAAAAACGAGCCACCATGTATTTTGTTGTTGTATCTGTCAAACATTTTCTTGTTTTCTTCGATTCTCCGATTCTTTTCTTGTTTTCTATCAAGGGTGAGAACCGCTTCTGATTTGCCCAAATCATGCCACTGGAAACATACTATCACGAAATTAAAATTTACCAATTCTACTTTTTTACGATTTCTTGCACAAAAAGTATTTAATTTTCTTAAAACAATAATAAAAATTTATTTAAATCACAATTTTGTATTAATAACACCGCTCAACACTCATTTTCCGGTTTGAATTCTGATGATCAATTTTAATAGACTTTGATCTCCTGATTCCAAATCTGTTCTCCAAATTTTCCCATCACGTCCAGATTTTTAGTTATTCACGGTTGAAAATGCGAAAAATTACGATTTTTGCATTATTTGAAAGCCTGCACAGCAGCCATTCAGTGGAATACAAATCTGGTAAAAAGCGCAAAAGTTTAATTTGTCTATGGTCTCCAACATAGAACACAATTTTTTTCAAATTATTACGTTTGGTTGGGCTTTACTTGCGTTTTAAAATGATACTGTTAAAATTACCATTTTTGTAAAAAAGGTAAGGTAGATACCTTAGTTTTTTTTATATTTTTCAAAGAAAAACTAAAAAAAATAAATATTTTACAAATTTAAGATTTCTGTGTTATTTTTCGCATACACCGGAAGATATATTTAATGGGTTTAAAAGTCAATAAGAAAGAATGAACTTTTGCCCAAATTTTGAGCTCATCACAGTAAAGATTGATCATCTGGTTATTGTATTAGAGCCTTTTAAAAATGGTGCTTTTTCTAATTTTTTTGACAGTGTTTTTTTAAAATGCATGTTTGGCCAATAATAGTGCAACAACTTGAAATTTTTTTGATCATATTCTTGAGATCATAGTTCAATTCTACTCTCACGCTTTATACCTGATTTTTATTCCAACCAGTGGCTGCTGTGCTGGCTTTCAAAAAAGGCAAAAATCGCGTTTTTTCGCATTTTCAACCGCGAATAATTAAAATTCTAGACGTGATGGAAAAATTTGGAGCACGAATTTGGAATCAGCGAGTCAAAATCTTTAAAAATTTTATATCAAACTTCAAACCGGAGCCAAAAACCTTCGATTTGTTGAGCGGTGTAACCCTCTAAATTCAATATAATGATGATTTTTTTACTTGTTTTCTATTTCAAACCGCAATCTCACGAAACAAAAATTACTCACTCACGATACTATTTTTTATAATCACGCGTAATTCACGAAAAGTTCGTGTCACGCGCGCATCTCTAGTACCGATTTCCGATTTCTGTCGTTCTTCTTCAGCCTTTAAGGTGGGTAAGTTGTTCGGTTTTCACGTGTAAGGTCATTGCAAGTTTTAAATCATTCTTGAATTAATTCTTTGAATTAAATCTGAATTATACATATCGTGAACCTATATTCAAAATATGCCAACTCAAATTTGACGGAAATGAGTTTCCGATGGCAAATAGCTCCCCTATGTAATACCTATCTGCCATAAAAATTTCAGAGCAAAAAAATAATTTGTTGTCGTTTTACATCCATTTTTGTTATTCTGCTAACTCAAAGTACATATTTTTTTGGTGGAAATAAATGCCAACTCCCATTGTAAATTTCCAAAAATTTTTCAAAAATTTTTTTTAAAAAAATTAGACCACATATCTTATTGCATTTGCCATGCTAAACACGAATCTTGTATAGATATTGATATCTAATGACTGGTTCTCGAGATATTGCCATTTTAAAAATATCGGTAAATAGTGTTTGCAAAAAAAAAAAATGCTTATATTTATGTAACTTTCAAACTATATATCAGATTGAAACATTATGAATGGGGCAAATAAAGTCAATGATATAAGCTTTCAAAATAGCTGGTTTGGAGTGACCTTATTGCAATACATCGTGAGTTACAGAGTGCCAAAGTTGACCACCCTGAGATTAAAAGGCTTTCTGAGCTAGTAACTTTTTAAAATATGCAAAGATTTTTAATTTTTTGTTCAGTTTTTGCAATTACCGTACTAAGGATAACAAAAACCAAAAAAAAAAAAATTTTAAAAATTTTTCCAAAAAAAAATGTATTTTTATTTTCCGACAAAATATGCCAACTCTAAAAAAATATTTGTTTTTTGATATAGTAATAAATGCCATCTCTGAAAAATATGCAAACAAGTGCAAAATATGAAAATTTTTGCATAGGTAAAAATTGTTTGGAATATTTAAACCATCTTGTGGAAGGTACATTGTTTATTTTTGCAATAATACGCGAAATAACTAGTTTTTTAGCTCTCCTGAACAGTAAGCTTTTTCGAGTTGGCATTTATTGAATATAGTTCGACGATATATAAAAAAGAAGTAATTCATTTTGTGAATAATTCAAGTTTTATTCAAATTAATTACACAGGGCAACACTTTTTTTTGCCCGGGTTCTGATAGCTAATTTTGGCTATTATGGGTACGCTGATTTCTAATCTGGCTACCGTCTTTTTGGGTCAGCTCTAGTTTTCGAGATATAGCCTGTTTGTGAGCCCATATTTACCAACTCTTGTCTTACATCCAAAAAGTGAATGACGATTTTAGGTATGTTGGATATGCTGATTCCAAAAATGCTCTTACTTTTGTTGAGTCATCTTTAGTTTTGGAGATATCGCTAAAATAAAATTTTTTAATTTATTCCCTCGTTAATTTTGTCTGAATATTTATGCCCTTTTTAATAACTCGAAAACTAAAGCTGTCAGAAAAAAGCGAATACCAGTTTTGGAATCCTGGCATCCAATATAGTTAAGTTTGTGTTTAAAACTGAAGCACTAAATTTTTTTTTGGAAATTATAGCCAAGCAAAATTGGTAAAAAACGCACTTTTTCGACTCTTTAACAGCGAATTTCTCGCAAACGCGAGCTGATGGAAACAATTGGATAACAGATTCGGAATCAGCACACTAAAATCCATATAAATCAGTTGTCAAAGGTCAGGCAAATTGTAAAAGGTAAAATTTTGTCAACCTGTGTTATTAATTCACTTTTTTAATTAATTAATTTTTTGACCTAATTCTTTTTTTGAATAAATTCTTTTTTTAATTCATTTTTTTAATTAAATTGTTTTAATTCATTTTGCACGGTGTTCTTTTGATTTTTTAATACTCATAGTATAAATCATAGTTATAAACCAAAATGTTTGCAAGAGAAAACAAAAGTATTGTGCTTTTTTGCGGAATTCCTCTATTATATTGGAAGTTATTTAAATTCGGCACTGGCAAATATTACACTCACTTGTTTCTGAGGTTCTGAGAATTTACTGTAGAAAAAATGACTCCGGGTCTTTCTATTGAAAACTGTATAAATCAGGATAACCAAAATTTTACTGAATTTTCCTGTTACCACGTTTCACTGAATTTGCCTCTTCTCACGTTCCACAGATTTTTTTTCTTCCCATGTTCAGCTTGTATTTGTAAAGATGTTTGTATGCTGTCCTCATATTCATTTTCTTATCCCATATTTCTGTAAACGAACATTTTTAATTATGTATTTGGAACTTATCATAGATATTTTGAAAAATCTTCATTATTTAAATTTTGCAAAATTTATTTAATAATTAAAATTAAAAAAATATATAAAATTTAATAGAAATAAATTTTGTTTTGGAAGTTTTTCTTTTTCAAAATATTTGGTTGTCAAAATGAAATAAAGAGGAAATTAAAAAAACGGTGTAACTAAAAATTATTATTCTTAACATAGTTCTTTACAAAAGTTATTTGAAATAATTTTTAATTCAACTACAGAAATTTTTAACTACACAACTACAAAATTTTTTGGGTGTATCTATAACATTGTTTGGCTAAAGTGCACATTACGGGACACAAATATTTTGGCAAAAAAAATATGTCAGCCCCTTTAGAATTAAAAAAGAAAAAAACCGAAATTAAAATTTAAGGCGGCTGGGCCCCGGTGGACCTCCTGGAGCCAAAAAACCGCCCCACCCACAAACATGTGCGTATGGGTACTCAAATGAAAGGTAATTTGATCACGATTACAAATACGTATTTTTTGTATGTATTTTAACAATATTGTAACCCCTAAATCCATTTTAGTAACTTTCAGTTCAATAATTAAGCCATTCAGTAATTAACAACGTAAAATGTATGAAATGTCTTGGAGTTCTCATCGACAGTAATCTAAATTTTGATCAGCACATAAATATGTTGTGCTCGAAAGTTAATTTTACTTTAAGACGATTATATGCTTTGAATCTTTATTTGCCTTTTTATGTTAAGAAAACTATTGCACATGCATTGTTGATGTCGAAAATGTTGTATTGTGCGGAGGTCTTTACAGGAACGAGTGCTGGTGAACTGAAAAAGTATAACCTTCTTCTTAATAAAATTGTTCGTTTTGTTTATCATGTTAGAACTCGAGATCATATAACTACACTTAACCAAAAATCATTGTATTCCCAAAGAAAATCGTAGTAAATTCAACAGAAATCATTGTTGATTTTGACCCTACAAATTTTCATGTTGATTTCAACATTAATTGTTGTCAGTTTTTGTAAAAGCTGATTAACTCGTATTTTTGTTGGTTCTATTCGAATTTTTGTTAATCATACTCGTTTTGTTTTGTATATTCATGCAATTTTATTTATTAAAATTAAATTCTTATTTGTGTTGTAAATGTTATTTTATTTAATTGAATATTTTCACAATATTTTTTCGTGGTTTTCATTAACTCATTATTTTCACATAAAATTATTTTGTTTTTAGATATTTTTTTGTTTCCTTGGACTATGATGTATTTCGCTGTTGTTTGTTGTTTTGCTGTCGGCAATCAGTTTACGTGATTAGCTTCTAGAGTTTTTAGAAAGATTCCAAATCACAAATTGCTAAAAAAAATAAAAAAATGCTTTATTAATGAATTAAATAACAAATATATTTAATTACTCACCAAATATTTTCTAATAAAAAAGATTTTTTTTTGAGAAACATCCCTTCTGTACAAGACAACAAAAATTTACAAATGGCGATCAGCAAAAACAGTGTTGCACATTTCATGTACTTATATTTTATACAATTTTTTCCAACTATGTATTTTTCAACTATTAAATTTTGTATTATCAACATTGATTTTTGTTAAATTCTGTAAAACTTGATCTACAATGGGTTTACTAATTTTTCTACTAAGATATTTCTATGAGTGTAGTTACTTTGTAAAATTCTTGGGGTGTGATTTTGGTTCTTTTTTGCATATTAGAATTATTTTGCATTTTTATAAAGTTATAAAGTCTAATTGCCCGGAATATTTGTTTAATCATTTTTTATTTTCTCATCTGTAAGACATCCACAGTTAATTTTCCCACGTATCAGGACCTCGTTTTTTGAGCACTCTGTTCAAGTAAGAGTTACAAGAATTTGGAACGAACTACCGCATGCACTCAGATCGTTTGCTTTATCTTTTAATGTATTTAAAAATAAACTTTTGGGAGAGACTTCGTTGCATAATATTTAATTTTCCTAATTGCTAGAATCTACCTTCATTAGGTTTTGTTGTTGATCAGAAATATGTCGCACTATTCTGTATTATAAACAAATAATTTTTATGCGAAATGCAGTTATCAGTAATTTATTTCATTATATCATCTCATTAATTACATTTTATTATTTAGCTTTATGATATGTATATAATAATTATTAATTAAATTATATTTTTGTTATTGTTAGCTCACGGCCCCAAGGGCTCGGTTAGTTAAATATATGAATTAAATAAAATAAATAAGAAATAAATAAAAGGCTTGATACACAAAAAACTTTATTTAGCGAAGCCGCTTAATTAATTTATGGAATTTGTAATCCCTAAGACCGGCCGAAGGCCTTCTACGCAGAAGAAAATTTTAAGCAAAAAAAAAAATTTTTTTTGGTGGACTTTTTTTTTTAAAAAATGCATCAGGACGGTTTTTTGGACCTAGAGCGGCCCAGGGACCTAGCTCCCTTTATTTTGTTTTTCTTTTTTAATTACCTTTAATTTAAGTACCCACACAAACCTGTTGGTGGGAGGAACGGTATTTTGGCTCCAGGGAGCCCAGCCCCGTGAAATTCTGATTTCGGTTTTTTCTTTATTAATTCCAAAGGGGGTTAAATTTTTTGCTCCCCCAAAATATTTGTGCCCCTTAATGTGCACTTTTCCCCATTTTTTTTTAAAACGGAAGAATTTTATGGTATTAAAAAAAAATTGTGGATTTTTGGGGACAATGGAATAAAATACCTGGCAACGCTGAAAGTACCGAAAAAAGTACTAAAGCACGGACTTTTCCATCTCTGCACAGAGTTGATATTTATCGTATTTATTAACTTTAAAGCAACTCTAATTTCTGCAAAACTATTTTATTTTCTTTCGTTTTGTTTTGTAAGCCGAGTGCAGTTTTTAATATTTTTTCAACGTGAAAATACAGAAATTTTGTAGTCGGATGGTTTAAAATACACAGATAAAATATATACAACAAAATTATATATATATGAATATACATATATGCAATTTGTATATCTTTTAAAGAAATTTCAATATATTACAATTTGCAAAAAAAAAAAATAATTATCAATTAAAATGAATTAAGAAGTGATTATTGTGCATTATTATGCAGTATTAATAAAAATAAAGCAAAATAAAATATAACCGATAAAAATCCAATTGGATTTTTGGAAAAATTATAAAACATAATTGTGCAGAATTGAAAAAAAGTGGCAAAATATATGATAAATAAACAAGAAAAGCCGGTAAATAATAAAAAATTTACAAATTTCAATACTATTTTTGTGAAAAATAAACGTTTTTAAAGGAAAAAAGAAAAATTGTAAAGGCGACGCGCTGCGCCACTCCTTTTGGAAAGAATTTTTTTCGTGCTTCCCGTTTTTCTGCAAATTCAGTTTTTACTTTGCTTATTTTTATTTGTCTGTCTGTTTTTTTGTGAGTTGGTGTGAGTGATTTTTCATCCTTTATCCTTTTTGTATCCTTGTCAATAGTGGTGGTCAGGGCTGTCAGATATGGCGATTTCTCGCCAAACGTGGCGATTTTGAAATGTGTTTGGCGACGAGTTTTTCGATTTGGCGACGTGGCGATTTTTTGGCGATTTATAATATGATTGGCGATTTCTTTGGCGATTTAGTCAAATAACTTTTTGAATAATTTCTAAAGATGAGTAGAGCCATCCGTATGTCAAATTATCAAATTTTATTTACTTTTGCTGCGCTTAGACAGTAACATTTTTTTAACGTTTTTGACAGACTTTCTACAAGTCTGCTCGTATAAGCGGCTCTTTATGAATTTAAACAAAAAAAAAACAAACAATTTGGGAAATTTCAAATGTTCAGTGGAGCTAATTATAGTTTTTGGATCTACTTTTTAAATTAAATTTTACACTGTTGTAAACTGTTGTTGAATAAAAATAGCGAGTAAGAAAAATTCAAGACCGATTATTATGGATCGCTTGGGTTTTTTGCATTAGTGCAGAAAACAAGCATTAATGAACTTTGAATGAAATTTATTGCATATAGACAGATTTTAGAAATAATTAGCAAATTTTTATATGGAGTAGTTTATAAATTACCAATTGAAGTAAAAATTACACAAACTAAAAAAAAAATAACTTTTAGCGATTTTTATGTATTTTTCTAGGTTTTTGGCGATTTTTGAGTATTATTGTTTTTGGGCTATTATTAAGAAAACAAAATATATTTTTTTTAAATAAAAATAATTATTATTTTTAACAAAAACTGAAAAAATTTGAATTTTGGCGATTTCTGGCGATTTTTTACATCCGATTTGGCGATGAGCGTAAAAAAAATCTGACAACCCTGGTGGTGGTTGATTTTTGAATTTCTGCAAGAAAAAAAAAAACTTGAACAGAAAAAAAAAAATAACAGAAATAATAAAAACACCCGTATAAAAATTGTAAAAGGACCCAAAAGGACCAAAGAGGACATTCGGCTAAAGTGTTTATGAAACAAAAAAATCAAAATCCAAAAAATATTTGCAAAAAAATAGTGAAAAGTTAATAATCAAATCAATAATTACAAGGATTACTTTCATATAATTTGCTCTGTAAGGTTTTCTTATAAGACTCACAGGATCTAAAAGGTAATTTATGAAGACAAATATTTAAATTTTCTATTTTACTTAATATTTTTTCATTTACTTATACACATGTAAAGTAGTCTCGTTTTTTTTTTACTATCGGCATTTTATTCCCATTCAAAGAAAATGTCTTCCCTTATTTGACTGTCCTGTATATTGGTAGTATCTTCCTGTATCGTGTCTGCCTTTGGTGGGAATGAAAGAAAATATCAACATTTATTGAATCCTGTTAAATTAGGAGTCTGCGCTTTACAATTTAAACAATCAGGAAGCCAAATACTTTTTCTAGCTATTAACTAGATTTTATTTTATTACAATTTACATAATTTTATCGAATTACAAAAAAAAATTTAAATGGATTCTGTATAAATTATAAACAGTTTCTTTAATTTTTTTTATAGAATACATGTAATTTTAAGAATTTCAAAATTTTAAAAATATTTATGTCTCAGAATCTGAGAATTTTTTATACAAAACAAATTTTAAGAATCGCACAAAAAATTTTCTCAGTATCTGAAAATTTTTTTTATACATAAGAAATGTCTCAGCATCTAAAAATTTTTCTAAACCGAAAAACGTCTCAGAATCTGAAATTTTTTCAATACAGTATAAAATGTCTCAGAATCTAAAATTTATTCGTTACAGAAAAAATATCTCAGAATCAAAGAAATTTTATAAATCGAAAAAACATCTCAGAGTCTAAGTAATTTTCTATATAGAAAAAATGGTTTAGAATCTGAAAAATTTAAAAAAATTTATCAGAATCTGAGAAATTTTCCATATAAAAAAAAAATGTCTCAGAATCTTAGAAATTTTAAAAATGTCCCATATTCTGAGACATTTTTCCTATAAAAAAAGCATTAGATTTATAAAATTTTCCTCGTAGTTTTTAAAATTTTTGTTTTGTATTTAAAATAAAACAAAAAAAAAAGGTTAAAGTTCTTGAGACATTTTTCCTATACAAAAATGATTTAGAATATGATATATTTTGTCAGTTTCTAAAACATTTTTCATATACAAAAAGTCTGAGATTCTGAAAAATTTTTCCTATAGAAAAAGTCTTATATTCCGAAATATTCTTCATAAAGAAAAGGTCTAAGATTTTAACACATTTTTCCTATTAAAAAAATCTTAGATTCAGAAACATTTTTCCTACAGAAAAAGTCTTCGATTCTAGAACATTTTTCCTATAGAAAAATTCTCAGAATTTAAAACATTCCCCCTATAGAAAAGGCCTAAGATTCTAAAACATTTATCTATTGAAAAAGTCTCAGAATTTGAGACTTTTTCTATCTCAGAATCTGAGACTTTCTATAGAAAAACTCTCAGAATCTGAGACTTTTTCTATAGAAAAACTGTCTCAGAATCTGAGACTTTCTATAGAAAAACTGTCACAGAATCTGAGACTTTTTCTACAGAAAAACATTCTCAGAATCTGAGACTTTTTCTATAGAAAAACTGTCGCAGAATCTGAGACTTTTTCTATTGAAAAACTGTCTCAGAATCTGAGACTTTTTCTATATAGAAAAACTGTCTCAGAATCTGAGACTTTTTCTATAGAAAAACTGTCTTAGAATCTGTGAATTTTTCTATAGAAAAACTGTCTCAGAATCTGAGACATTTTTTCTGGGACTTTTTCGAGTTATTGCTAAATAATTACACTGTTCGACAACAAAACCTTCCAGTGAAATATCCGTTTTTGAGGAATTCGCTGTTAAAAAGTAAAAAAATTTCGCACTTTTAGTTGTCCACTGTTTCAGATTCTTCCAAAAATAGGACTTGATTTCATAAACTTGCTTGAAGAGGGGTGTGAATTAAGGCACCGATCATTACCGATCAAATTTGGTAAACGCAAGCAATTTTTTTAAAAACGGCTCTGGCGAAGATTTTGATTTTCGTCGAAATATAGTAGTGGGACACCCGATTCTTGATCAAGAAGATATTTACAGTGCTAACAACTTTTAAGTTAAAGACTGTTCTGACGAAATGTGGAGCATTGTATTATTTGTGTTTTTTTCAACCGGTCTAAATTTTTGATCCTTTACAACTTTGTTAAGTTTTATGACAATTAAAAGGAATCCCTGAAAAGGTCATCAGTGTCAAATAGAATTTCTATAAGAAACTGCCTACTAAAAATCTGATTGTTCTTAAATAAGTCCTCTGAATTATTCCCACCCCATCTATATCGATCATTCTTAACCAAACATATTTATTTTTTATTTTTTGTTTGCAATATAAAATATTTATTTTGTATAACTGTTTTTTAGTCTACACTTCCAATATACATCTGTATGAAAAATTAATCACAAAACCTCAAACATACAGTGCCGGTCAAAAATATTCACACAGAGCTATAGTAGATGAAATTTGTTAAAAACAAAATTCAAAATACCAGACCTTTTTTTATCAAACAAGTATTTTTCTTATAAAGTGTTTTGTAGGTAATTTATTCAGCTTTAATTTAAGCTTTATAGCATCCAGATTGAGCTAATAATAAATGCACTACGAGGGTCGAACTGGAAAATGATAATTTTTATAGACATTTAAAAAAAAAAAATTTAGAAAGATCAAAAAACTTCTTTTCCAAGTTCAAACATATAAAATTTAAAAAAAAATCCAGTTATTAATATTCATTTGTCAACTATTTTTTTTATGTAGAATTTTAAATGATGTAGAAAAAATACGCATTTTAAGACCTCCAATTCTTTTGACCACCAATTTTGTGTTAACCTAAAAAAAGGTAAATTATTTCCATTCCTCATTAAAATACACAAAAAGTTGGTGGCCAAAAGAATTGGAGGTCATAAAATGCGGATTTTTTCTACAGCATTTAAAAAATTTCAAGTTTTTTTGATCATTAAAAAAATTATTTGACAAATAAATATTAATAAGTGGATTTTTTTTTTTAAATTTTGTATGTTTGAACTTGGAAAAAAAATTGTTGAAATATTTTTTTAAATTTTTTTTAAAAAATATCTATAAAAATTATCATTTTCCAGTTCGATTCTCGTAGTGCATTTATTATTAGCTCAATCTGGACGCTATAAAGCTTAAATTAAAGCTTATTAAATTACCTACAAAACACTTTATAAGGAAAATACTCGGCATTTAAAAAATTTCAAGTTTTTTTGATCATTAAAAAAATTATTTGACAAATAAATATTAATAAGTGGATTTTTTTTTTAAATTTTGTATGTTTGAACTTGGAAAAAAAATTGTTGAAATATTTTTTTAAATTTTTTTTAAAAAATATCTATAAAAATTATCATTTTCCAGTTCGATTCTCGTAGTGCATTTATTATTAGCTCAATCTGGACGCTATAAAGCTTAAATTAAAGCTTATTAAATTACCTACAAAACACTTTATAAGGAAAATACTCGGTTGAAAAAAAAAGGTCTGGTATTTTGAGTTTTGTCTTTAACAAATTTCATCTACTATAGCTTTGTGTGAATACTTTTGACCGGCACTGTACATAAAACCCTCCGTATTAAGTATTTAACTATCATTTATTTTGAACTTGTTTATTTTCTCAACATTTTGATATTAACAAAAATAAAAAAATAAAAATAAAACTAAAAGAAATACCTAAATAAAACCAGCCCACCACCACATTTATTGCTAACCTACCTCACTCACACTTGTGGTACAAAGAAACAATAACAACAACATCAAAAAAAGCTGTTTATCTTTGAATATGCAACATTATATTCTTAACAACCATTGAACCAGACAACACAACAACCGACAATTCCAACTGCTTCAACTGCAGCAGCAGGCATCAGTACAAGTTCCCAGTCACCAAGTTGTTTAAAATTTGTTATACATCAAAGCCTCGTTAAGCGGCTGTTCCTTGGTTTTGTTCATTCAAATTAGGGATTTGTCAATTTATGTGACGATAAGAAAATTTACGACCACAAAATTTTTGTCATGACTGATGACTTTTCTATGCAGAAAAATGTATTTAGTTATAATAGAAATGTCATATAGAAATGATGACATTTCTATAAAGGAAAATGTTATCAGTTACTGACGACTTTTCTATATAAGAAAATGTCAATTGCTAATGTTGACTTTTCTATATAAGAATATCTCAGTTGCTAATAACTTTTCTATATAGGAAAATTTTATCAGTTATTGATGACGTTACTTTAACGGAAAACGTAAAAAGTTACGGATGACTTTTCTATATAAAAAAATGTCATCAGTTACAGATGACTTTTTTATGAAAAATTTCATTTGTTCATCAGTAACTTTCTAAGGAAAAAGTCATCAGCTTCTGTTGACTTTTCTATAGGAAATATGTCATCAATTACTGATGACTTTTCTTTGTAGGAAAATGTCATCAGTTACTTTTCTATATAGGAAACTGTTATCTGTCACTGATGACTTTTCTAGATAGGAAAATGTTATCAGTAACTGATGACTTTTCTATATTGAAAAATGTCATCAGTTGCTGATTACTTTTCTACATAGGAAAATGCCATCAGTTACTGAAGACTTTTTTATATAGCGAAATGTCATCAGTTACTGATGACTTTTCTATATAGGTAAATCGGTAAAGTGATTCCACTTCTTAAGCCAGGAAAACCATCAGACCAAGGAAACTCGTACCGCCCCATTTCACTTTTGTCACCAGTTGTCAAAATCATTAAAGCTCTTCTTCTTCCACTTCTAAATGAGCACCTCTATCTTGCCGACCATCAACATGGTTTTCAAAAAAACCACAGTACCTCAACAGCCTTGACAGAAATCACCACTATCATATCAAACGGTCTAAATCAGAACGCACCGTGTCATCGTACCGTCCTTGTGGCTCTTGATCTTTCAAAAGCTTTCGACACAGTGTGTCACACCACGTTACTAAACGATTTAATTGAATCTTCACTTCCAGTTTTTGCAAAACGTTGGCTCAGCAATTACCTTAATGGCAGGCAATCCTATGTGGAGTTTCGTAATGGCAAGTCTCAGTACAGAAAGGTTAAACAGGGTGTCCCACAAGGCGGAGTGCTATCACCACTTCTGTTTAATTATTATATATCTAAGCTACCCGCTCCTCCCGAAGGTATACGAGTAGTCTCTTTAGCTGACGACTGCTCAATTTTTGCATCAGGTAGTAACATCAAGCTTCTCTGCAGAAATATAAACACGTATCTGGTATCGCTAACAAACTTTTTCCGTCTTCGTAACCTCAAACTCTCTACAGACAAATCAACCTCCACTTTGTTTACCACTTGGACTAGAGAAGTGAACCAACGACTTAACATTGTTGCAGATGGCAATCGAATACCTACTGTTACCCGCCCAAAAATACTAGGTGTCACGTTCGATAGCCTTTTAACGTTCTCGCCACTTCCTCCACAGTTCGTAACCGTTTGAGGGGCCGCAACAACGTTCTAAAAGCACTTGCTGGAAGTACATGGGGCAAAGAAAAAGAAACGCTTCTCGCTACGTATAAGACAATTGGTCGCTCAATAATAAATTATGCCGCACCAGTTTGGACCCCCTTTATCAGCAACACGCAATGGCAAACTCTACAAACAACACAGAATGCAGCTCTTCGTACAATCACTGGATGCCACCTCATGACCAACGAAGATCATTTGCATGATGAATCAAAACTGCTCAAGGTCAAAGAACACAACGAACTTCTTACAAAACAATTTTATCTGGCATGTCATAAACCAAATCACCCTGATCACCATATTCTAAATTTGGACCTCCCCCAAGGAGGGTAAAAAACGACATTCGTTTTTACAATGATATCACAAGCAGATATACTGACGGAGAAACCCTCACTCAAGAATCGTACAAATTAATAATCGGTCTCATTCATCAAGATGCTGTTCGCGAGGCCTGTGAAAACCGAACACCAAATATAGTTCTGGGCGGTCGTCCGCCTCCCATTGATGACTCTGAGTCACAGCTACCAAGGAAAACCAGATGTACACTTGCACAGCTTCATTCCGACAGATGCCGATTACTGAATAACTACATGGCACGCATAGACGAAAATGTTTCAGATGTATGCCCGATTTGCGCCCATACTCCTCACAACACATCACACCTTTTTAGTTGTCCGGCCAATCCAACAACTCTCCAACCGTTGTCATTATGGACCGACCCAGCCGAAGCTGCTCGTTTTTTGGGCTTGGATCTGCAAGACTCTACACCTATTATTTCTTAAATATTAACACATTTGAAATTAATATGTATATATTCCATTTATTGTATTATTTATCTTTTTGACTGTTACAACAACAACAACAACAACAAAGGAAAATGTCATCATTTTCTGACGACTTTTCTATATAGGAAATTGTCATCAGTTACTGATGACTTTTCTATATAGGAAAATTTATCAGTTATTGAGACTTTATAGAAAAGTGTCAGCAGTTACTGAAGACTTTTCTAATTATGTTATTAACACATTTTGGTATAGGAAAATATCATCAGTTACTGAAGACATGGCATCAGTTACTGAAGACATGTCATCAGTTATTGATGACTTTTCTATATAGCGAAATGTCATCAGTTACTGATTACTTTTATATATAGGAAAATAGCATCAGTTACTGATGATCTTTTCCATCTTAAGTAACTGATGATCTTTTCTATCTTAAATATAAAAATGTAATGATGCGTTTTTTTTTAAAACTGATGCGTTTTTTTTAAGAAAAATGCCATTAGTTACTGATGACTTTTCTATATCGAAAAATGTCATCAGTTCCTGATGACTTTTCTATTTATGAAAATTTTGTCAGTTATTGATGGCTTTTCTAAGGAAAATGTCATTAGTAGCTGTTGATATTTCTACAGGAAAATGTCATCATTTACTGTTGACTTTTCTGACATTTTTCTGTAGAAATGTCAACCGTTACTGATGACATTTTCATCAATTACTGAAGACTTTGTCTGCAGGAAAATGTTACTGATCAAAATGTTATAAGTTTCTGCCAATTGGTAGCTAAGTTGTCCGTTCTTTTTAGGTTAATTCCAATCCCAAACTTTGGATCGTTGGAATATTGAGTAAAATAACCTTTAAAAATTATCCATTTCGAATTACAATTGGATTAAAATTTATCTTTTTCGAATTACGATTAATCTTTTTCGAATAACAATTGCTCTTTTTATACCCTCCACTCTAGTGATAGAGGTTATATATAAGTTTATCATTCCGTTTGTAACTCATTAAAATATCAGGGATCTCATTAAGTGTATATATTATTGATCATTGATCGATTCTAAGACATTCTAGCGATGCCCGTCTGTCTATCTTTGGAAATGGTGATTACGGCCAAAATATTACACGTAGATGGCTGAAACTTAACATATTTTTTAGAAGTTCTCCCGAAAAATTTGGTATTGCATTTGAGCGATATCGGTTCAGCGCTTTAAAAGTTAAGAACGAAAATGTAAGGACACCTCAAAAATTTTAGTACATTCAACATAACCTAAAATTACAAAATGCTTTAATTCGGCTGCTGGTTGACATATGTGAACATAATTGAACACCAAATGGTATTTAAACAAGTACGGACAAATTTTTGACAAAAAAAGAAAAAAATCGCGGATTTTTTTCTAACCAACATTTTTTTTTTGCAGAAAGTTTTTTTTCCAAAAAAAAATATTTTTTTATTATTTTCAAAATTGAAATTATGGACGGTACCACTACATTCTGCAAGGCCGAATTTAACTTTTTTACTTGTTCAAATTACAATTGATTTTAAATTTATTAAAGTTGGAATTTTTGGAATTTTAATTGAAATCTTCGAATTACAATTAGAATCTTTCAAGGGTTAAGTGTATTATTATTTTTTTCTTTTTCACTTATACACGTACTTTGATATCAAAGATCAATTTCAATGGTACACATTTTTATTTCACATTTTTTTGTTAAATATATATAATTTTTTTTTGCACCAAGAAAAACTCCCATTTTCAAATACCAAAGCCAGTTTTTTTAGCCTAAAATTATTGGTGTCTGGTTATTTAACCAGTTGGTTAAATAAAAAGTAAAATAAAAAAAAAATTGTTAACTGTTTTTTCTGAATCGAAGTATACAATAAGTTTAGAGATATAATAAATACACCGTAATAATATTTATACAAACATACAAACAAAGTTATGTAAAGATATAATGAATTTTCAAATTAAAATTCATTCAATAAAACTTTGACTTTTTCTGTAGTGTTGAAATATTCGACTAGAATATTATACTAGCTCGAGGCCCAAAAATATATATCTATTTATGATATTCTCATTATAGACTATTTTTATTAATTATTGCTTTAACAAAAGTTACTCATCTCATAGTATATCTGTACAGATCTGTTTCACCCCCACTGAGGTGATCATCAGCAGATTTTAAAGAATCATCATTGCTCAATCAAACATTTAACCAGGAATAAATTTAACAAGTACAAACATATTTTTTTACAAAAAAAAATTGTTCGCGGAATGATTTTTTCACCCAAATTTTTTTCTAATTTTTTTTTCCAAATAATCTTTTTGACGTTGTGTCCTTACAATCGGCTATGCCGAATTTAACTTTTTTCCTTGTTTAGTTCCTATTAGTCTTCACTTCAGCCTGCTTTATAAAGGCTTTCTTAATGACTTCGTAGCTTTAAAACCAAATATACTCCAATTTAATAGATAATAATACTTAAGTTCAGTTTTATTACCTACTGTAAAATAGAATCATATATTTTCTTTTTTCATTTTGTTTTTTTTTTGTACTATTTTCTGTACATACCCACAAGGGGGGTACTCTTTTGTGGCACCCTTTGATCTTTAAACAAGTAAGAAAATTATTGTCGGTCAAGACCGACCATATAATACCCTACACCAGAGTTTCCCGAAAAATGGGTGCGATGGACCGATATTTTGTCAAATCTTTAATAAGTGTAAAAACCACTCACAAATCAAATTTGAGTGAATTAGGCTTCTATTTGTTAAAAAAAAACACTTCAACTGAATACACTGCGGAACACTAAAAAATAAACAAGAGTTACGACCATCATTTCAATATATTTCGGACATGCTGAATCGAATGGCGTATTCCGTTTTTCGATGTATGGTACAGTTTTCTTGTAAAATGTCATTAAAGATTGGCTGATTTTCAGCTGCTTTTTTAACAAAAAAAATTCCAAAGCTAATGATTTTTAAATTTTATGGCATGGAAAACAAAGATATAACTTGTAGCAATATTTCTAATATAAATTTGGTTTAAAGCTTTTCATCTTAACCCCTTTAATTCGCGGATTTCTTCATTTTTTTAAGTTTTCGCGAAATTAACCGCTAAATTGGTCTCTGATAAAAAAACTTGCATTTTGTGGATCATAAAGGCGTCCATGACACTACGAATAGTGGACAAAAAACATCTATGTTCTATGGACCATCATGAAGAAAATCGCGAAAAACCGTTTTTTTCTATATGGCAGCATCACTTTAGGAGATGATTTGAGGCTTCATCTTTTAGTATATAATGTGGGAACCTTAAACAATGAACTGACCCAAAATTTGTCCAAAAAAGTTTTCATTTGCAAAAGTTATCTTAACAAAAACTGTTATTTCAGTGTTTGCGATACAATAATTATAGTTTTTGTTAAGATAACTTTTGCAAATGAAAACTTTTTTGGACAAATTTTGGGTCAGTTCATTGTTTAAGGTTCCCCCATTATATACTTAAAGATGAAGCCTCAAATCATCTCCTAAAGTGATGCTGCCATATACAAAAAAAACGGTTTTTCGCGATTTTCTTCATGATGGTCCATAGAACATAGATGTTTTTTGTCCACTATTCGTAGTGTCATGGACGCCTTTATGATCCACAAAATGCAAGTTTTTTATCAGAGACCAATTTAGCGGTTAATTTCGCGAAAACTTAAAAAAATGAAGAAATCCGCGAATTAAAGGGGTTAAGATGAAAAGCTTTAAACCAAATTTATATTAGAAATATTGCTACAAGTTATATCTTTGTTTTCCATGCCATAAAATTTAAAAATCATTAGCTTTGGAATTTTTTTTGTTAAAAAAGCAGCTGAAAATCAGCCAATCTTTAATGACATTTTACAAGAAAACTGTACCATACATCGAAAAACGGAGTACGCCATTCGATTCAGCATGTCCGAAATATATTGAAATGATGGTCGTACCTCTTGTTTTCTAAAATAGTGGTTAGTTTTGTCACGCAGTGATATCGGGCGAAATTTTCACAAGGGGCCTAAGTCTAAAACTGGTCCGATGATTATCAGATTTGATAAGGATATTTAAATACGCGTTAAACAAACACAAACAAAATTTTAATAAAATATTTTCTATTTTCATGAAATTTGAGAGATTTATGTGAAAATCGGGAAGGTGGTTTGTATGGCTACAAGAAAAACTGGTCCGATTTCTTAAAAATTCGGAATGGTGATTTGTGAAGACAAAAAAAACACGTTTACCTGCCAAATTTCGAAAAGATACCTATTATTATAGTCATTTGAGCTAAAATTAAAGTGAACCTTTGTATGGTGGCTAGGTCTAAATATGGACCGATTTTTTCAATAGGTTCGTCCTTGGGCCAAAAGAGGCTTATGTTTCAAATTTCAAGTCAATTGATTAAAAATTGCGACCTGTATCGTGTTTACAACGTTTACATGGACAGACGGACGGACAGACGTACGGACGGACATCGCTAAATCGACTCAAAAAGTGATTCTGAGTCGATTGGTATACTTAAAGGTGGGTCTAGGACCACTATTTCGGATAGTTACAAACATCAGCACAAACTCATTATACCCTGTACCACAGTGTGGTGTAGGGAATAAAAAATTGTTGTAAAAACCAAGCACGTAAAATACGACCCAAATTAATTTTTTAAAGGTGTAGCAAAACTACTCTGACAAGGGAAAACTTTCTTATGTACTCAAAAAAAAAAAAATTAACTTAATTTTGGTACACAATTTGCCTAAAATATTTGCCGACAATTTAGTAAAATTTGACTAACTTAATTTTGGTACACAATTTGCCTAAAATACTTCAGAGATTTAACGAAAATTTAGTAAAATTTGACTAACAAGGGAAGTATTTCATCCATTATGAACCGATTTGCCTGAAACTTAAAATATATATAAAGGAGACGATTTTAAGATTGGGGCACAGACTATGTGTTTCTTCACAATACAGCAGCAAGCAGCAGACAGCAAAATTTTTACATGTATTTTGTTGTTGCCGCAACAACAGAATGTAAAAATTTTGCTGTCTGCTGCTTGCTGCTGTATTGTGAAGAAACACTATAAGTGACATGTGTCAAAAAAGTAGTCGTGAACCATATGTTTAATTTTGCAAATTATTCTACGGATTAGGTAAGAAGGAGAAAGCTAATATAACGCGCCATAAGAAAAATAGTTGCCGGATCGGTTTTTAAAGCAAGGAAACTGCGCTTGTAAATTCCCTCTTTAACAAAAATATTTACTTCTCTAAAACAATTTTAAGTTTCATGAAAATCCTACACTGTCACTACAGAGAGCAAGTTCCCTTGTAAGAGTACATTCTTTACACATGGTGTTAATAATACATGCCATCATCTTCATCCTCAACCACCATATCATTATATTAAACTTTTGATTTTTATATTCTTGCGAATTCTTAAAAGTTCATGAGAAAAAAATCTTTTGTTTCCATTAATGTTATTGTTAGTGTTTATTGCAGACATGTTTCACTCAATGGTCTCTTTCTTTATTATCATCACCAACTTCGTAATTTTTTATGTTTACAGTAGGTTAATACTTATTCCACCTATTTATTATATCAAAATATCACAGTAAATATATTGTTGATCAGTGATCGATTGTAGGACATTTTATCGATGTCCGTCTGTTTATCTGTTGATATGGAGATCATGGCCAAAATATTACACAGAAATGACTAAACATACACTCAAAAATATCACTCTGTTAAATTTCAGGCGCAGCAGAGTGCCAGCAGAAATACCATTGATTTCCAACCAGCAAGATTTTTTGTTATTTTACAAAGAAAACTCTGTAAAATGATTTTGATAAAAAACAGTAAATTTACAGAATTCTCTATAAAATGTTGATAAAAGCGACCAGATTTTTACCAAAGTCTTAGTTAAATGCATTTTATGAGTGCAAAATTTTACAAAAAAAACTGTAAATTTACAAAGTTTAAATTAAATCCATTTTAAGAGTGTATTACGTATATTTTAAATTATTAAAGCTCACATATTTAGTGACGCATTTAAGCGGTAGATGTTCACCGAGGTTTTTATAAATTAATAAATGGCGATTTGAGCAGGGGCAATTTAAATGTGAAAATTATGCTTCCTATTAGTACTTTCATAAACTTAGAGAAAAAAACTAAAATTTTAATGTGCCTGCTTAAATGCATTCCCCACTTTAATGACGCGCACGCAAAACGATATATTTTAATTTTTATTTAAATTTACTTTTTAAGTGGTAAATAGTATATGAATTCGTATTCATTTTCTTCGACTGTAATGTACAAGAAGCATGGATAAGTTGTAACTTGACACAAAATAAAAGCAAATGCCATCATTTAAATGGGCCCGCTTAAATGCTTCGCACGCGAATGTTTAAATTTGTAGAAATTATTAATAATATTAGATGTTCCCACGGTTTTTTTCATAAACTTCTCATTTTCTGCTGGTACATTTCACATATCATTTATCACAATCCATTATTTTGAAACACTTAACTCTCGAAAATTCTTTAAGTATATTGTCGATGGTTTTCTATTGATATTAAAAATAAATGCCTCCCCAATGTTTATACTTTGTTGGCCTTTGGTTTTAGGTTTCTTTCCAAAGTGTTTTGATTTGTTCTTTCATTTTACTTCTTAAACTTGTATTTCTTTGTTTATATAATTAATTTTTAATTCTTTAATTTGAATTTTGCTGTTGTTTTATTGTAATGTTGACTTCCAAGTTTTTATTGTAAATATTTATGTATGTACATATTTTGTTTGTACGTATGTAGAATGTTTAGTTCAAAATTTTAAATATTTGTCGCAACAAAATAAACAAAATTTTGTTTTGGTACATTCTGTTTACACTATTTACGGATGTAATTTGAAAAAAGATTAATTGTAATTCGAAATTCTACTTGTAATTTGAATACTTCATTTTTCATTCGAAAATTCTAATTGTAATTCGAAAAATATAAACTGAATTTCAATTGATCTTTTTCAAATTACAATTGGAATTTTTGAACTAAAATTGGAATTTTCGAATTACAATTGAGTTTTTCGAATTACAATTGATCTCTTACAAATTACAGTATCAATTTTTTTTGACTTTAGTTAATTTTCCCCTTTTGTTATTAATTATTATACCCTCCAACCACAGTATGGCGGTATACTCACTTTGTCATTCCGTGTGTAACTCATCGAAATATCGGTCTAGGACCCTATAAAGTATATGGGGCATTCCATGTCAAATCGGACACTTTGAAATTTTTTTTTTTTTAGATTTTCTCAATTTGTTAACAGTTTTTAGTACCCTTCGAAAACTCCTTCGTGGTAAATTTTCAGATTTTTTTGATGACCCGTTCAAAAGATATCGAATTTTTAAAAATTGGTAGTTTGTTCCTTTACTCAAACTTCTTTTAATTATAACTTCTTCAATAATGGTCCAAATTTAATTTTTTTTTTTCAAAATTTTTGTTTTTTTACGTACTTTTTAAAAAAAATCGCAAAAAATTCTTAAAAGCGCTCTAGTATGCGATTTTTAAGTTTTAAAATTTAAATCTCATTTTTGAAAATGTTTGTACTCTTCGATTATTTTGATTTTTTTTTGTGTAAAACATCTATCGATTCTACAAATTTTTTGCCCAGGAGGATCGTGGGATAACAATTATTACTATTTTTTAAAATTTTTTGAAAAAATTTTATTGTAATTTTCCAACCCTCTATCTGTAATTGTTAAGGCGGTCCCCATACAATTCTTTTTATTTTTTGTAAATTTGTTTTATTTAATCAGCTTCTACCGGTCCAATGGTGCGTCCGAAAGGGGTCATTAGTGAGACCGACCCCCATTTATTTTTACCCTACAACATTTTTTTCAAAATATACCTACGCCCTATCTCAACTCCCAAAGTAGGCTCCCATACAAAATTACATTTTTATAAAATTTGCTCCAACTGTTATTTGTATGGGAGCCTACTTAGGGAGTGGAGATAGGGCGTAGGTATATTTTGAAAAAATTTTGTAGGGTAAAAATAAATGGGGGCCGGTCTCACTAATGACCCCTCTCGGACGCACCATTGGACCGGTAGAAGCTGATTAAATAAAACAAATTTACAAAAAATAAAAAAAATTGTATGGGAGCCGCCTTAACAGTTAAAGATAGAGGGTAGGTGTGTTCAGAGAAAATGTTTGGACTAAGAAAATATTGTGGGTCGGTCATACATTTTGTTGCTCTAAGGGCACTATTAGGGCAGTTGGAGCAAATTTTAAAAAATGTCGTTTTGTGTGGGAGCCCCCTTTAAAATTGGAGATAGGGTATTAGTTTGTTCCAAAGAAATGTTAGGACGTAAAAATTAATGGGGATCGGTCTTATAAAGGACCCCTCTATGACGCACCATTGGAGCAGTAGAAATGATTTTAAGATTGGAAAATTACAATAAATTTTTTTAAAAAAATTTTAAAATATTAATAGTAGTAATCGTTATCCCACGATCCTCCTGGGCAAAAAATTTGTAGAATCGATAGATGTTTTACACGAAAAAATTACAAAAAAATCGAAGAGTACAAACATTTTCAAAAATGAGATTTAAATTTTAAAACTTAAAAATCGCATACTAGAGCGCTTTTAAGAATTTTTTGCGATTTTTTTTAAAAAGTACGTAAAAAAACAAAAATTTTGAAAAAAAAAATTGGAAATTTGGACCATTATTGAAGAAGTTATGATTAAATGAAGTTTGAGTAAAGGAACAAACTACCAATTTTTAAAAATTCGATATCTTTTGAACGGGTCATCAAAAAAATCTGAAAATTTACCACGAAGGAGTTTTCGAAGGGTACTAACAACTGTTAACAAATTGGGAAAATCTAAAAAAAAAAGTTTTTCAAAGTGTCCGATTTCACATGGAATGCCCCATATATTTTATTGATCAGTGATCGATTCTAAGACATTCTAGCGATGTCCGTCCGTCTGTCCGTCTGTAGAGGACACGATACTGTCCAAAATGAAAGAGCTAGACTTTCGAAGTTTGGCACGAATATGTCTTATATTCCTAGGCAGGTTAAGTTCGGAAATGGGCAAAATCGGACCAAGGGGGAAAAGTTTCCCCTTGGAGAACTAAACCAACCTAAGAAAAACCGCATTTTTCGCAGGGTTTTTTGTACTTTTGCTAAGCAAATGCAACTTTCTTATGTCAGAAGAAGTTCAAAATCGCAAGGGGAAGGTGCTCCCTAACGTCTCCCACCAACCCCCCCCCCAAAAAAAAAGCAAGACGCCCCTGAATTTTGTTTTATATTGTTTTTCACATTTTGGAGGGTATAAAAGATTCGGCACAGCCGAATTTAACACTCTCACTTGTTTTTTATTAGTCTAGAATCTTTGAAGTACAAAAGGAATCTTAGAATTATAAGTAGAATCTTTGAATTACAATTGATCATTTTCGAATTACATCTGTAAATGGTGTAAAACAGCAAAGAATTGTGTTTTTGGTTTCAATATTGTATCATACCATCAACCATATTGTGTTTAAAATATCCAAAATTTTACACATTTTTTTTTCTTTTTATAAATTATGCATTTATTACTAATTGTTGTTTATTTAAATCTCTTTGTCTTTTAATTGAAATTGTTCAAAAAGAAGAAAAACAAGTAAAAAAGTTAAATTCGGCCTTGCCGAATGTAGTGATACCCTCCATAATTTCAAAAAGATTATTGCAAAAAACTTTATTTAAAAGGAAATTACTTTTGAAAAAAAAAAATTTTTTGAAAAAAAAATTTCCGCAAAAAAAAAATTTCCGCGAAAAAAAATTTTGGTAAAAAAAAATCCGCGATTTTTTTAATTTTTGTCAAAAAATATGTTCGTACTTGTTCAAATACCATTTGGTGTTCAATTATGTTCACATATGTCAACCAGAAGCCGAATTAAAGCATTTTGTATTTTTAGGTTATGTTGAATGTACTGAAATTTTTGAGGTGTGCTTACATTTACGTTCATAACTTTTGAACCGCTGAACCGATATCGCTCAAATGCAATACCAAACTTCTCGGGAGAACTTCCAATAAATATGTTAAATTTCAGTCGTCTCTGTGCAATATTTTGTCCGCGACAGCATTTTCCACAGACAGACAGACAGACGGACAGACGGACAGACGGACAGACGGACAGACGGACAGACGGACAGACGGACATCGCTAGAATGTCTTAAAATCGATCGGGCATCATGAATATATATACTTTATGGGGTCCCAGATCGATATTTCGATGAGTTACAAACAGAATGACAAACTTATATATACCCTCTTTCACTAAGTGGAGGGTATAAAAAAACTCCCCAACGAATTTATAACCACTTAACCAATGCACCATGGGCCAGAATCAATACAAACAATTCACAATTTGTCTGTTCCCCTTTTCAAAAACCAATAATCTTTAAATATCCGACAACTCTAATATGTGTATTAAATATATTTTTAATAGATTTGTTAAATCATATTTAACACCTTAATTGTTCTGTTTTTCCTGTTTGACAGCTATGATTTTTTTATAGTTTTTTGTCAAACTATAGACAGCAAAGAAACAATTTAGTTGTCAAACTAGTGCAAAGAAAATATAAACAAAAAAATCACTACAGTTATTGACAGATATTTAATGATTTAATTGTTATGTCAAATGAAAATGTTAACAAATACATTTTTTAACACAAATTATATCTTAAATGATTGCAAATTATTCGGGGTGCTAAGGTCGCTTCGAAGCAGGGCTAAAAAAATCTATAAATAAAAAAAATGTGAAAGTGTATTTTTCTAACTTTTTTTTGGTGATTTTTTCAGACTGTTTTATTAAATTGTTTATTTAAAATCCGCGCTATTTTATATTATTTCGTTTTACTAATGTATTAGTACACTCAAAAGAAAAACTCTGTCAAAAAAATCTGTAAAACGACTTTTAATTTAGCAAACTTTCAGCAGATTTTTCTGTTAAAATGGATATTTTTACTAAAATTTCTGTCATTCAGTATTACAAAATAACAGGAATTTTACTGCGTTTTTACTGATTCTATTTGCTGAATTTCAAAATATTTTTGAGCATATTTTTAGCAGAAATAGTTTGCTGTTATTCTTTTTTCAAAAAAAGTTATTTGTGTAAAGAGTTATTATACCCTCCACTTAGTGATAGAGGGTATATATAAGTTTGTCATTCCGTTTGTAACTCATCGAAATATCGGTCTGGGACCCCATAAAGTGTATATATTCATGATGACCGGTCGATTTTAAGACATTCTAGCGATGTCCGTCTGTCTGTGGAAAATGTGATCACGACCAAAATTCTACACGGATATGACTGAAACTTAACATATTTATTGGAAGTTCTCCCGAGAAATTTTGTATTGCATTTGAGCGATATCGGTTCAGCGGTTCAAAAGTTATGAATGAAAATGCAAGGACACCTCAAAAATTTTAGTACATTCAACATAACCTAAAAATACAAAATGCTTTAATTCGGCTTCTGCACTCAAAAAAATAAACTGTAATGTTAGCAAAAAAAGCTTGTAAACCTTCAAGAAAATTTGCTGATTTTGAACCCACAATTTTTTTGCTAAAGTTAGCAAAAATGTTTTGCCAATAATTAGTTAACAAAATTTTTTATTTTTTTTTGAACTTAGTTCATACACATCTGAGAACCCCATTGGGTTCGGACCCGATAGGTCCAGACCCCGATGGGCCTAGACCTAGTTGGGTTCCTTTAAAATCGTCATAGTTTTTGATCCAAAATTTGTGTCCGTTTCGCTCTACCTTGCTTAGTTTTTGAGATACGTGATTATAGGGGATCACTGGGGTCTTGAGAATTAAAAAACTCGATAACTTCAAAAATATTACTTGGAGAGCTCTTGACTATTTTGCGGTCTTGTTCTACGTGTTGAGAGCTACAAAAATGCTTTTGGACTTTTTGTTGAGTCGGCAATATTTACCGAGATATGAGCATTTTAAAATTTTCGGGAATGCTAACTTTTTTGGATCCAAAGTTAGGGCCCATTAGGGTCCACACATGTGAAGAGGACCGGCGATACTATGGAGAGCTCGAGAACCAAAAATGGCCTCCATTTTGCTCTATCTGGCTTAGTTTCCGAGATAGCGCCATTTTAAGTTTTCTGAAAATAAAAAAAAATTTACCATTTATTTTGCTAATATTAGCAAAAAATCTTGTAAAAATGTTGTCAACTCAATTTCAAATTTAGCAAAAGAAATTAGTTCAAAGTTTGTTTAAAATTGCTATGCTAATGTGCTAAATGAAGTTTACAAGAATTTTTTGCTAACATGCTAATCTCAACTAAAAATTTGCTAAAAGTTAGTTAACTAGCGTTAGCAAAAAAAATTAGTAAATCTACTAACGTATTTTTTGAGTGTGGTTGACATATGTGAACATAATTGAACACCAAATGGTATTTAAACAAGTACGACCATATTTTTTGACAAAAAAAAAAAAATCGCGGATTTTTTTTTTTACCAAAATGTTTATTTTTGCGGAAATTTTTTTTCAAAAGTACTAATTTCCTTTTAAAAAAAGTTTTTTGCAATAATCTTTTTGAAATTGTGGAGGGTATCACTACATTCGGCAAGCCCGAATTTAACTTTTTTACTTGTTTTTTGTTTTGTTTTTTATGCAATAAAAACGATATTTTTTAACATATCGACGGCCTATATTCAAAACCCTCTATCTTCCATTTTCCCGAAAATGACTTTTTGATGGCAAAATATTCAGGAAAACGGCCCTCATATATGCACAGAAAAAAAAAATATAAAAATTATTTGAGTAAATTTTTAATACTATTGAGTAAAAAATTACTCAATTTTGCACCAGTAAACGATTTAATAGTATTGAGTAAATTTTTAATAAAAATTTATTAAATGTTTTGTGAGGATGTTTATTCTGGCTCGAGGTCATTATTTTCTTTACTAATTAAAACCATGATATTCTCATAGCATAATTTTCAAGAAAATTATTTTTTGTTTTAAATTTATTTATGTTGGTCATTTTTGCAAGACTTAATCGACACGTGTTTCGGAATTTGTCAAGATTCCATTGTCAAGATTATTTAGCAAAAATAGAAACGATATACTACAAAGTAGCAAACGAGTCTAATGACAAATCGTTTGTGCACAAACCAAAACATTAATACATATTCGACTCTATCCACAATGTGAATTAGAAAGACGAAGAAATTGTACTATCCCTAGTAAAAATATTATGCTAATTTTACTAAATAGATCTAATTTGATCCGTAAAATGGTTATATCAAATAATATCTAATTGTATTACTTTAGATCAAAAAATATAAAAATTGATACAATTTGATCCTGAATTTGGTCAAATCTAATTAGATCAAATTGATCTTATAATATCTATTTTTATATAATTTGATGAGCAAAACCAAAATACGAATCTAATCATATATAGAGCAATATCTAACCATATAAAGTGGATCAACCGTATCAAAGTGATAGATAAAATTTTATATAAATTTATACGGAAGCATATTAACTCATATAAGATTGTATCAAATTATATATGATTAGACCAGAAAATTTTTTTTTTTATTTTATTTTATTTATTTTATTTATTTAATTCAACTGGTAATACAAAAAGCCTTATCGGCCAAAAATAAAGTATTACAAAGCAAATATATAATTCACTATGTCATTTCTAATAACCTTATATGTAACTTAAACTAATTATGTATGACATATTTAAATTCAATTAAATGTAAACGTATGGCTCCAAACCCAAAACATCACAAAATCCCTTAATAGAAAAACTAAGTCCTAGCCAGAGAGCGATTTAAATGATTCAACAGAGTTTCCTTGTAAATATTTTTTGAACTTGAAAAATATCTTAGTGATAGAGGCAGTTCGTTCCAAGTTCTCGCAACTCTTATTAAAAATGAATGTGAGAAAACTTCATAATGAATGAGGGGTATTAAAATTTGAGGATTTCGAGACGAATGCAAAAAGTTAAAGTTATTACATACATCTCTTGGAACACCACATTTAAGTGTTTTAAAAAAACAGAGTAAAGTGCGTAGCATTACATAATTTTCAAAGGTACATCCTAAAAATTCAATAGCACAACTAGTAACATGATCACGAATTCTAAGATTATAAACAAATCGCAATATTCTGTTAAAAATACGTTCAAGTTTGCCCAGAATAAAGTTTGATGAACCAGAAAAAACCTCTATGCCATAATTTAAACTTGACATAAGAACAGCATAAGCCACGCGGCGTTTGATGTGTTTTGGCATATAACAATTAAGGGAATACAGCCTTCTTAAAACTAAAAACGTCTTGCTAGAAAGATGGTTAACATGTCGTTCAAACGAAAGATACTGATCTATATAAACTCCGAGACATTTTAAATTGTCCACAAATTGAATAACTTCACCATTGATAGAAACTAATGGATGTTGGTAGATATGATTACCAATAACAAACTGAATGGCTTTTGTTTTAGAAGGATTTATTGTTAAGTTATTATCTGACATCCAGTTTGAAATTGATATCAAATGATTGTTAACAGATGATTCGAAATTGTGTCCAAGGTTAGCCTCATTGAATAACAATTGTACATCGTCAGCGAAAACAAACGATTGGCAAAAGTTGTTACACATAATTTCAATGCATTCATTAAAGTATATTATGAAAAGCAAGGGGCCCAAGACTGAGCCCTGGGGCACCCCGGAAGTAGCCGCACCTATGCTAGACACAGCATCATTTAACGAAATATATTGAAAACGCTTATTAAGATAGGAAAATATTAGTTTACAAGCCGTTCTGGAAAAGTTAAATCTCTCCCTGAATTTACACAGTAAACTGTAGTGATCAATACAATCAAACGCTTTACTAAGATCCAACGAAACCATTACACATTGTTTGCGCTCGTTTAAGTGCTTTCTAATAGAGTCTGTTAGAGAAAGTAGCAATGAGGTGGAATTATAATTGTTACGAAAAGCATATTGATTAGAATGCAACAAATTATGTTCATTGGTATAACGCAAAATTTGACCTTTTATTAGATTTTCAACTATTTTAGATATTGATGGTAATATGCTTATTGGCCTTAAATTGTCAATATTAAAACTTCCTGCTTTGGGTATAGGTACCACGCGTGCTAACTTCCACGATGTAGGGAAAGAAGATAGAGTAAAAATTGAGTTCACAATATGAAGGAGAATGTTTGAAATAAGAGGATATATAAGCTTAATAAATTTTATAGGAATTAAATCATGTCCAGTAGCGTTCGATTTTATCTGTTTAATAGCTAGAACCAATTCATATTCAGTGACAATATGAAAAGAAAAGCATTCAAATTCATCCACAATATCATTGCAGTTAAAATCATTTATACGACTGGGGCTATAATTATCCAAAAAACTATTATTCAAAGATTCAACATCAACCGCGTTTAATGGATTATCGTCTGTTCCTACACAACCAAGATTTTTAAGTTTTCTCCAAATCTGTTTACTATCTGTAGTATTAAATAATCGTAAACCAAATTTTCTACGTTCTTTCCTAATAGTTGACTTAGCTTTGTTTCTATATTTGCAATATGTTCGCCAATTGTAATCAGTATTATTACGACGATAAGCTTCGAATGCTAAGTCTCTTAGTGATCTAGCTAGCACAACGTTATTAGACTTCATAAAATCTAAGTCCTTTCTTTTACAATATACTCTAGATATAGGAACTTTGCTATGAAGATTATTTATCAAAAGCTCGAAATAACTTAACTGCACATCAATATCATTAGTGCTGAAAATCTGTGTTGTATCAAATTCGCCAACAAGTGCATACAATTGATTATAATCAATTCTACTATAATCTTTAAATTCTACCACGCTATTACTGTTGGTTCTTATAAACTTATACGAAAGATAAATAAAACTATGATATGAGTTAGTAAAAGGACACAGAAATTGGCCAGTATTCTCTACAAAAGAACTGTTACTCACAAGAAAATAATCAATTAGTGAGGTTCTACCTCGAGCTAAATCTATATGTGTAGGCATACAATTATGTACTGTATACAATCCGATTCTATTACACATAGATCGAAATTCGGTAGAAATTAATTCATTAAAAAGATTACGATTGAAATCACCCATAACGATAATGTTAGTGTATTCTTCAAATAACTCACTATGAAGATCTTCAAAGGATTCAATATCGCCATTTGGTAAGTAAACAACACCAACTAATGTTGGTACACCATTAATGTCCATTACCTCAACAAATAACGATTCACAAATTCCATAATTGGAGCTTTTAAAAACAGTTTTATATTTAAGTAATTTGGATATATATAAGCATACACCACCTCCTTTCCGCAAAGTACCACTATTCGCAGTATTATTTACTACATCACCCTGTTCTAAAACAATATTTAGATTAACATCTCTACTTGTACGACGATTTGGATTAACATTGGCATCTGATCTTAGTATATTTTTTTTTTTTTAAATACTTTATTTTCCAGATTATTGAATCTGCCCATTCTTGGCCTAACAATAAGTAAATAAATCTTACAATCTAACTTAAATACTAGTTACTCCTTAAGAGCCATTTTGAAGGACGGGCCTCATAATTAAATGGGCGGTAAATCTGCACGTTGCAGTCTGGTGTGCGCTCGGGTCCGAGTAAGGGCTCTCGCCAATGGATTTGGGTGGTTGTCGAGCTTTTCCTCGTATTTCAGTCTGATGGTCATAAACTCTTCTCTAACTAGCGGAATATTTAAGTCCTTATGAATGTTCACATTTCTGATATACCAGGGTGCACCCGTAATGATTCTCAAAATTTTTGATTGTGCCCTCTGTATAAGCTCAATATTAGACATACTGGCTGTACCCCATAGTTGGATACCATAAGTCCATATTGGTTTTAAAATACAATTATACAGGGTGACTTTCGAGTCAAGGCTAGGTTTAGAATGCTTGTTAATTAACCAATGTAATTGGATGGCTTTTAGCTTCAAATGAAGCCTCTTGGCTTCTAAGTGCTTTCGCCATGTTAGACGTCTGTCCAAGTGAATACCAAGGTATGTAACACTCTCAGACTGTGGGATACTTATACCATTTAAAGAAACCGGAGCACAAGTGCCCGTTCTAAGTGTAAACGTAACGTGCTTGCTCTTAAGCTCATTAACTTTAATTCGCCAGTTCCTGAACCACGTCTCCACAGCTGTAAGGTGATTGTTTAGCCTCAAGGAGGCAACATGTGGATCTGAGTGAGTGCTTAACAAGGCAGTGTCATCTGCAAATGTTGACGTTGTAATATGTTCACACGTCGGCAAGTCCGACGTGAATATAAGGTAAAGAACAGGGCCGAGCACACTTCCCTGGGGAACACCTGCATTCATTATATAATCAGAAGTTGTAGCTTCCTTATATTTCACCCTAAAGTAGCGGTTGAGGAGGTAAGACTCTAAGAGCTTGTGTGTAATCATTGGTAAGTGACATTTTACTTTGTATAAAAGACCCTCGTGCCATACTTTATCGAATGCCTGAGCGACATCCAGAAAAACTGCTGAGCAATATTTCTTTTCTTCAAAGGCTTTCCTTATCACGCAAGTTATGCGGTTAACTTGCTCAATGGTTCCATGTTTTTCGCGAAAGCCGAACTGATGAGCAGGAATGCTATTACTATTTTCCATAATTGGTAGAATCTTTTGAAGAAGGACTTTTTCAAATAATTTTGATAGGCACGGAAGCAAACTTATAGGTCTGTATGATGAAGTTAAAGTTAAATCTTTTCCAGGCTTGGGAATCATTTTGATCTGCGAAATTTTCCATATGTCTGGGAAGTATCCTTGTTGCAAGATCGCATTAAATAATTTTGTAAGAACAGTAACCGCTACAAATGGTAGGTTTTTTATCATGTTTGGTGTGACTAAGTCATACCCAGGCGCTTTCTTTGGGCTTATCTGCGTTCGAATAATTGTCTCAACATCTTGGGCGTCAAACAATATATTACTATGATCCATGTGCAGAGGCAGTTCTGGGAGTGTAAAGTTATTCTCCGCCAAGTTTGGCTCAAAGACTGTTCTTAAATGTTCTGCAAATGAGTATGCTTTCTCCTCTTCACTGCGTGCCCAATTGCCACATTGCTTTCTCAGCGGTGGTTCGCCCTCTACCGGTGGTTTAATTTTAGTAGCTTTCCACAATGAGTAGTTTGCTGAACTTGAATGCGAAAGACTTTCCACATAAACGCTATTTATGCGATCCTCTTCCAAATGAAGGGCTTTTCTAAGGTTTCTTGTAGCTTCAGACAGCCTCTGCTTTGCGGCAGGAGATCTACTGTTTTGCCATTCCCTTCTTAGCCTTCTCTTGATGGCCAATAGTTGCTCAATTTCTGAGTTTGAAACATGAAAATTACGATTAGGAGTAACGGTCGAAGACGTCGAAGAGTACTCTGCTGCAGATCTCAGAATGGATGTAAACTCCTGAACACATTCTCCAATATCCCCCTCACATTCCAAAGATGGGTCAATGTGGATGTGGCTACTTATATACTTTTTATACTTCAACCAATTCGTCTTTGACGAAGTGATTCCAAAGGGTGTTTTAACCGAAATTGGTTCATCGTAATACGATAAAATTACTGGAGAATGATCTGAACTAAGATCAAAGGATGATTCAACAGATAACTTACTCCTATCAATATGTTTCGTTACTCCAAAATCGATAATATCGGGAATTTTTCTAGGATCCGAAGGCCAGTATGTTGGTTGTCCAGACGATATAACATCCAAACTATTTTTCCTATCAATTAGAGCACAGTAAAGCTGTCTTCCCCTAGGCTTCGTGAGACGTGAACCCCAATAGGTGTGTTTCGCATTGTAGTCTCCACAAGCTAGGAAACGATTACCAAGAGTACTGAAAAAATATTCGAACTGTATCTTAGAAACGGAAAATCGTGGAGGGCAGTAAACTGCCGTTAGAGTTAGTCCTCCTCCTGTACACTCAAGATGTATTGAGGTTGCTTGAAGGTAAGTTGTTGAAAAAGTTTCCATAGCATGATGCTATGATTTTGATTTGTTTTGTGGAATGTATATCCGGGAATTTGAAAATTATATCTATTCGTGAGGTGGGTTTCCGATAACAATAACACATCGATGTTATTGTTGTGCAGAAAATTAGATATCTCAGCCTTATGCTGGTTTACGCCGTTTGCATTCCAGAAACATATTTTAAACACACGCATTATTTTTTTGATAGGAGAGCCTGCAAAGTATTGTTTTGCGCTTTTAGCTCCTCTATTGTACCTTGCATAGATGCCATAAAAGCATTCATTGTGCTTTGCATAGTAGACATGAAGTTAGTCATTGACTGCATAAGGGTAAAAAACATCTTAGTATATGACGATCATTTCTGACAATGTCATATCCAGAAATGGCCAAAGTTTGAGAGAGAGTTTCACGAACTAACCAAGTTTCCGAAATACCAACAATATCAATTCCCGAACCATGAATAAGGTGCTTGAGTTCTTCCAACTTAGTGGATCTTGTAGAAGGATTGATACTTTGAACATTTATGTGTCCAAGATTAAGATATCCATTATTGGAACGAAAAGCTGATTGAAGTATAGAATTGTCTCTAGCAATAGGACCTAAATTGTCACTATGGTACATCAAAGTAAAAAAGAATATGTGAAGTTTGGGTGGAGCAAATATTTAATACAAAAAAAGCCATACTTAACTTATAATTAATAAATACAAATAACATTATATAATTAAAAATATGTTTAAAAAAAAACAATTTTAATTAATAAAGAAAAAAATCCAAAACAAAAAATAATACTGATAATTGGATAAACAAATTTTAAAGTTTAGATCGCTTACAATAAGATTATTTTTTTCCTATCATAGGTTTATGTTAATGCATAAAAAAAAAAAAAAAAAATAGAAGAATATTACAAAGGCAAATTATATAAAAAATAAAAAAACAAAACTAAATGGAAAAGTGTTAATATACTTTATAATACTCATCTCAGACAGGTTCGCCAAAAAATTCAATGCATTGCTCAAGATCAAAAGTTTTTTCTGCACCTCCCCCAAGCGGTTTGATTGTACATTTAGGAATTGCTCTATTTATCATCTTAAAATACGAAATTTTTTCCTCCTTAATTAACGATCTACATAATTTTAGAAGTTTGGCAGCCATAGGAGTAAGATTATCGTTTAAATAAACACGATTTTTAATTTTTTTATTTTCATTTGTTGTTTTTCCATGACTTTCCTCTTCGACAGCATTAGTCGCTTCGCCTTCTTTGTTTTTATCCTCCGGTTCATATATATCAGATAGAAGAAGATTTTTATCATTGAAATATGCTTTCATCAACTGATCACGTAAAGAAATATCATTAAATTTCAAAAGCACTGCTGTGTTTCTTCGTATATACATAATACGTAACATATCGTTAATGCCAATATTAAGTTTAAAGTGAGCAAATAACGCAATAACAAGCTTATTTATATCTTTAAGTTTATTTGGTAAACCAGAAATTATTGCATCATTGCGGTTTAATTGATACTGGAGTGAATTATTTGTCAATTCCAATTCACTTAGCTTCTTTTTTACTTTACTTTCACTGTTTATTACCAAATTTTTATATTCTAATACTTCTTCCTTAAAGGTTTTAAGACTCGGGATGTTAGTAAGTAATAAACATCCTCACAAAATATAATATTTTAAAGGTCGAATAAAACAATTTTTATTTATTAATAAAAATTAATCAGAATTTGAATTTATTAAATGTTTGAAAAAAAATTTGAGTAAATGTTTAATGGACACAATTAAACATTTACTCAAAATTTATCTATTTATTTTTTTTAAGTTTAAAAAAAGTTTTAAATTTTTTTACAAAAAAAAAAAAACTTGTTTTTTCAAACTTCACCAAACATATTTATGTCTCAAAAACATAGGAAAATTTTATAAAGACGCCCAAGTAGAAATTCATGACGGTTATAAAAATAAAGCGTCTTTAAAGCACTCTTAAGTAGAAACTCATGACGTTAATAAGAAAAAGCGTTTTCAAAACACCCCCAAGTATAAATTCATGATGGTTATAAAGTAAAATCAAGACTTATCAAAAATAACTCAATTTTAAAGCATAACTTCATAACGCTTTTCGAACAATTCGTAAAAGCATTTTGAGAATACTTTTCAACCAAACCTATGATTTTATTTCACTGCCATTCAAAAAATAAGAACTGTCAAAATTGTTTTTGGCTTGATTTGAGCAAAAAATTGGGTTTGCTATCATGATTTTCCCATTACAAAGTGTTCTCAACATTTTATCCTATTATGTCCTGTATCTGTATGATTAAATTGGGTTATAAAATGTTGTTCATTTCAATAAAGATATTGGATACCTTTGTGATAAAAATTTGATTTACAATCATAAGTTTTGCATTTCAAATTGGGCATACGTTATCAGAATGAGAGGCAGCCATAAGAAAACACTAATTTTGTTGCATTGGATTCTATTCTTGTAGAGTGGGTATACCATAGAGAAACATAGAGGCGAAGGTGAAAGAAAAAACAATATTGCTATCTTTTTCTAATTTCTCACACGTACGTTGTCGATGTGAATTCACCACACAATACATGTTTACAAGTCGTACTTTGTCAACAAATACATGTAAACAAGTTGTACTTTGACAACTCAATTTTTGACGCCTTCGCTTCTATGTTTCTCTATGGGGTATACTATCAATGGCGTTTTATTTTGAGAATTTGTATGAAGCATTTACAATTGATTTTAAGAAACTGGTTTCAAAATCGAAGTCAGAAAACTGAGATATTGTAGCTTCCATATTAGCTACATCATCTGCGATGTGAAAAATTTTGTGAAAATTCATTGTTTGTTTCTAATAATTTTCTTAAAATTGTCTTCGCATTAATCGCTTTTGAAGTATCTATTTTTCTGGATGGAAAAATACGACAAACTGTCTAAAGAATTTAAAGTGTCACTACTGCTTAAATTCCACTACATTTTTTAGAATTATTGCTCAACCATATAACAAAAATATCTAATTTTCCAATTTTCAATATCCATTAAAACGAAAGATTTCCCCTGAAACTATAAAGTTATGTCATCAGATATTTTATTAAATTTTTGTTGCAATATTACATTTTCTTGCAAACTTTAACATTTTTACAACTAATTTTTGCAGCAATTTCTTGCCTATACCAAGATACAACTTATATCGTCCAGTACGACAAAGTTTACAAAAATTTTAAAATTGCTATATTTTTTTTGCTTTTTAACGCTTTAATAGTGCTTTAAAGAAGCGATCTCAAATCACCATTATAAATGTCTTTAAAAACGCTTTATATAAACCGTCTAACGGTGTTATCATTAGGACTATCTGAAAGCGCTCTGAGGATGGTTTTCCGTATGATCTGAAAGCATTCGTACTACCATGCAGAGCGCTTTAAAAGCGTTTTTACGGTTGTATTTTTCTACCTGGGCGATTACAAACTTTCATATACATACACAAAAAACTATAAACTAAACGAGAATTCAAAAAACTATGAGAGTTTAAAAAAAAATTAAAAAACTATTAAATTTTTATTAAATTATTTACTTAAATTGTTTTTAAAATTTTTGAGTAAATTTTTAATTGCGTCAATTAAAAAATTACTCAATTTTTGTTTTTAAATTTAAACAAGTGATTACTCAAATTAGTTTCCTCCATATTTTTTTTCTGTGTGGTGTAAAATTCAAAACAAATTTTTTTTTTTGCTATTTTATTTGCATTTTTGATTTTCTCTATCTCTTACACAATTAATTTTTCTGAATGCAAAACCCTCGTATCTTTTCAAATAATTCATCTATAAATATTTTGTTTGAATAATTTCATCATGCATTACATATTTTCATACTAAATTTTGCATACTGAACATGAATTTGTCAACAAAATTCCAGAACCACGATTTTGGTCCACTAATGCTAATTTTTTCTGAAAATTCTTGTTTGACTTTTTTGAAAAATATGACTCAAAATTTGGATGTCTTGTGTACGTTATGGAACAAACATTTTAATCTTTAAAATCGCGATTTTAATTTTTTTACTATTTTTAACATAACATACTCAACAGTTTGTCAACTTTTGAAATGAATTCGGTAAAAAAATAATTTTTGTCTTAAAAATCAGCACCTGTGGACCAAAACCGCGATTTCGGAATTTTTTATAAGCCGTTATCATTAATAAATCACGTTAAAAATTTACCGATATCGTAAATGAAATCAAAATAATTAATTTTTATTAAAATGCAAAACTCTCTATCTGATCATTTTAATTCATGTACTTAATATTTTTGAGAAACAAAACCCTCTATGTATCATAAAATCCCCAATAGTACAAAATTTTAAAAACGAATTATATGTGAGATTCAGTAGTTGATTTAAAAAAATATTGTAGAAAATCGAATTTTAATTACTCTAACAATACGCGAAATAAACAGTTTTTTGGCTCTCCTGAAAAGTTGTGTGTTTTTTTAGATAGGGGGTTTTGAATAAAGGCCCTCGATATATTTAGCAGATTATTTTGTAATTTTACAGAAATAGTTTGCTGTTTATGTTTATGTTTTTTTTTTTTCGAAGTGTCAATTATTTTTTTCGTTTTAAAAACAATTAAAACGATTGAGATTATTAAATTGGCAGAACTAAAAAAAATCAGTAGATTATGTTGCTGATTTTACAGAAAAAATTTTTTTAAAGTTTGTATTAAAAAAAAAAACTGTAAAGTTTTCATGTAAACAAATTTTTTTTTCATTTCATTTTTTTTTTTATTTCTAGAAAATATCTTAGCAGATTTCTGTGCTGTTTTGACAGATTTCTCTGCTGATTTCACCTAGATAATTATGACAGATTTTCAGCAAACCGTGTCTGCTAAAATCAGCAGATTTCTCATATGGCTCAAAATGGGTGTATTTTCAGCAGATTTTTCTTCTGATTAAACAGAGAGTTTATTTTGAGTGTAGAAAAATTTTAGGTTGAAGTAAAATTTTGTGTGAAGAAAATAAGTGAACGCCATAAAAAAAATACGAAAGTGTTTTTTTTTTACCATAAATAATACAATCACGGTACTTGAATACAATTTCAGTGACGGTTTCACGTAGAGTTTGCAAAACGATTAAAATCGTAATCGCGATTAATCGCACCAATTAATCGTAATCGACAAAAAAATCATGCGTACGATTAAAAATTTTCTATGAAATAGCCTGTTTTTATAACGAATTTAAATCAGTTCCAAATTTTTTTGAAACCCATTTTGGAGTTTTTATTTAAAATTATTTTTCAAAAAAACGATTACTTTCGGGACAATTTCAAACAAAAATCGTTGATTGTGGAAAGTTAAGTAGAATCGATTGTAGGATGATATGAGTTCTGGAACCTATTATTTGGAGCGGAAAATTTTGAAGGGTTGTCCCATGATTCATTTAATTTGTTTGCCATTTTTCTTTCCTTTTCTCGAAAAACTCATTCAAATTTAAAGTAAAATTTAAATTCTGATTTGAGTAAAATTTAAAGAGTTTTGTTTTTAAAATATACTCAAAAGGCTTTGGTCGGATTTGCTCAAAAAATTTTGACATGAAATTTTGTCAAAAACAAAATTTTTTCATACTTTGACCGCTTTGAAAGCAGCTTTTGGAAAGGAATAACGAGTCAAAGAGCGAATCCAAACTAGTCACAGTTTATAGTACTCTTTAGTAGCACAGATAAAGAGCTATTAAGACGCAGTAAAATCATGTATCTTTTCAGTGGTGATTGAAGCACTCTTTGTAGAGTTTATTTAAGCGCAATAAAAATGTAAGAAAATCTAGTATTTTTCTCCAAAAATATTTTTGATCATTTTAAAAGTGTTGAAGTTGTCAAAAAATAAAGTATGAGGGCAATTTTATCAACAAAAAATTTTAATAATTATAAGTTAAAAAAAAATCTTAACAAAAAATTCTCAAGGGCACTCGAGCATTGTTTCGATGAGCAATGATATACTAAAAAAAGAGACTGCGGTGCCAAAATCTCGAATTATTTTTATTGGGAAGGTTTTAAAGTTTTTAATTTTATTTCTTAAAAATAATTGTTGCTGTACGAAAGTACATTCTAAAATGTAAACTTCAAAAGCTCTTTAAAGCTATTGCAACTCAAATTTTTTTAAAAACTCGATTAATCGATAATCGCGATTAACGGGAATTTTTTTAATCGTAATCGCGATTATGAAATATCTTGATTATTTGCAAACTCTAGTTTCACGTGACTCATCAAAAATTGTTTTTAATGAACATTTTCATTAATTTTAATTTAAGGGTGGAATTTTCCTTCACTACTTTTATTCATTCGTGAAAAACTTCATAAAACGTTTCAAACAAGCTCTACGAATATTTTCATTATTTCCATGTAAGTTTTCATTGAAAGGAACTTTAATGACACCAGTTTCATTGATCAATTAAAACCTGTCTTCGGTTGAAAACGTGAGTCATTTTTCAATACTTTCACAAAGCTTTTTTTTCAGTGTGGGGTAAGTAAAAATTGCGGCAAACATTTCTTGGCAACCCTATTATTGACTTTTGTAATATTTAACTGTATTTGTTGTTTATTGTCCCAAAGGTCATAAATATTAACTTTAAACTAACTACTGCAATTATTATTTTGCAATGATTGCAATTTTTTTTTCTCTTTTTCATAGCCTCAATCACAATATACGGCGGTATATTCATTTTATTCATTCCATTTGTAACATGTGGCAAATATCTACTATAACTCCATGATTTTAAATAGAAAAAATTTTAAACGAATTTCAATCAACAAAGACGCGGATTCAATCAATTTTTTGATTAAAATTCCTCCAATTAAAAAATTTTTTCTACCAATCATCAAATTGTAGGTGATTGAGTGAAAATTTTTTCAATCAAAAATTTTTTTCGATTTTGATAAAAAATTTGATAAATTTTTTATTTATAGCCAATCAAAATATTGATTGATTTAACAAATGAATTGTAATAATAACTTTACCGATTACATTTTAAAGTAACCTACAAACAGTTAACGACATAATTTTCTTAGTGGATGTTTAACGTGTATTTTGGTACCTTAATTTAATCTGATTATAATCAGAACATTCTTGGTCTAAGTCCCCCATTAACATTTTGCCCGATATTCCGTTAAATCGGTCTATCGGCAACAAATACCTGCCGATTTCAATTAAATTTAGTTTGCCTGTATTTTCTATACTAATAAAAGACCTAACCAAATATATATCCAATCGGTCCTGGTTTGGACTTGGTGGCTATATTCCGGAAAACACTGGTGTAGGGTGTTATATGGCCGGTCTCGACCGACTATAATTTTCTTACTTGTTTTCAACTGACTTTATTTTTTCGAAGGTAACTTCAAAAGAAATAATAAACATCCATTATTTATTTGTTATATTCTTTGTGTAAATAAATAAAAAAACCCACTGCATATTATGCTAAAATCGTTAATTTAAATACAGTTTGAAATTGAAATTAAAAATTAAATTAATTTCGTGAAAACAAGTTGGAAATCAAGGAAGTAGCAATTTTTTATACCCTCTAACTACAGTATGGAGGGGGTATACTCACTTTGACGTTCCGCGTGTAACGCATTGAATTATCGGTCTAGGTCCCCATAAAGTATATATGGGGCATTCCATGTGAAATCGGACACTTTGAAAAACTTTTTTTTTAGATTTTCCCAATTTGTTTACAGTTTTTAGTACCCTTCAAAAACTCCTTTGTGGTAAATTTTCAGATTTTTTTGATGACCCGTTCAAAAGATGTCGAATTTTTAAAAATTGTTAGTTTGTTCCTTAACTCAAACTTCTTTTCCTCATAACTTCTTCAATAATGGCACAAATTTCAATTTTTTTTTCAAAATTTTTGTTTTTTTAAGTACTTTTAAAAAAAAAAATCCCAAAAAATTCTTAAAAGCGCTTAAGTATGCGATTTTTAAGTTTTAAAATTTAAATCTCATTTTTGAAAATGTTTGTACTCTTCGATTTTTTTGAAATTTTTCTGTGTAAAACATCTATTGATTCCAGAATAAAATTTTTTCAAAAAATTTAAAAAAATAGTAATAATCGTTCTCCCACGATCCTCCTGGGCAAAAAATTTGTAGAATCGATAAAGGTTTTACACAAAAAAATTTCAAAAAAATCGAAGAGTACAAACATTTTCAAAAATGAGATTTAAATTTTAAAACTTAAAAATCGCATACTAGAGCGCTTTTAAGAATTTTTTGGGATTTTTTTTTTAAAAGTACGTAAAAAAACAAAAATTTTGAAAAAAAAAATTTGAAATTTGGACCATTATTGAAGAAGTTATGATTAAAAGAAGTTTGAGTAAAGGAACAAACTACCAATTTTTAAAAATTCTTTATCTTTGAACGGGTCATCAAAAAAATCTGAAAATTTACCACGAAGGAGTTTTCGAAGGGTACTAAAAACTGTTAACAAATTGGGAAAATCTAAAAAAAAATGTTCAGTGTCCGATTTGACATGGAATGCCCCATATATTATTGATAAGTGATTGATTCTAAGACATTTCAGCGATATCCGCCTGTCTGTCCGTCCGTCTGTCTGTGAAAGACACAATACAGTCCAAAATAAAAAAAATCTAGTCCTGAAGTTTGGCAGAAATATTTCTTATAGTCATATTAAGTTCCGAGATGGGAAAAATCGAACTAGGGGATAAAAGCTTTCCCTTGGGAATCTAAACCAACTACTTAAAAATTACTTTTTTCAGGTTTTACTATACTTTTGTAAAGCAAATGAAGCATTTTAATGTCGGAAGAAGTTTCATGTCCTGCACTTGGAACCCAAGGATTATAAGATGGGTTTTTTTTTGCGGCCCATCACTTTTTGTGGGCGTGGCTATTTAAAAAAACTATGTAAATAACGATAAAATTGTATTACTAAAGTGCAAAAAATCATAAGAAATGAATTTGTAAACCGCGAGGGAGAAAGTGAACCCCTATGACCTCTGTATCTGGTCATTTTAAATTACTCAGGTAGATGGTAAAAAATCAATGGCAAATCATTAGTTTGCCGCATTTGCCAATGTTTATTCAGAAAAACCCATTTGAAATTCAAAAAAACCCTGATAAAACTCAGTAAAGCTCAATTGAAACTTAGAAAAGCCCAATCAAAATTCATTGTAATTCAACTTTTATTTTTGCAGTGGATTTAACCTCAAAAATTGTTTGAGTGTATCTAAATTTATTTAATAAATTACTTCTATCTTTTTTTTGGCTATCGTTTTTTGTGTGGGCTAATTTTTGTTTTTTTTATTGTTGATTTGGCAAACATTATTTGTAGGTTTTTTACATAAATTTATTAAAATTCTGGTTATTTTTGTTGTTGTTTATATTTATAACGGAGTTTTTGTTAAATTTATGTTAACAATTAATGTCGATTTACATTTGGCCATTATCCAGTGTTTTAAATTAGAATTAAATGTATATTTTATAATTAATTTTAATTGATTTAGTGGGATTTTATTGTATATGCCAGTTTTGGTAAACAAAAGATTTTTTTTGAACAAAAAAGCTTCTGGTTTAACTTTTGCTTAAACTACACTGCAGATGTTTTATTATATCGACGAAACGATTTTATTGATTTGATTAAACAATTCATAATTATAACGACACTTTTTATTAATATAAAAAAATCTCAGATTCTGAGACATTTTTCGTAAAGAAAAAGTCTCAGATTCTGAGACATTTTTCGTAAAGATAAAGTCTCAGATTCTGAGACATTTTTCCTATAGAAAAAGTTTCAGATTCTGAGATATTTTTCGTATAGAAAAAGTCTCAGATTCTGAGACATTTTTACTATAGAAAATGTCTCAGATTCTGAAACATTTTTACTATAGAAAAAGTTTCAGATTTTGAGACATTTTTCCTATAGAAAAAGTCTCAGATTCTGAGACATTTTTCCTATAGAAAAAGTCTCAGATTCTGAGACATTTTTCAATAGAAAAAGTCTCAGATTCTGAGATATTTTTCAATAGAAAAATTCTCAGATTCTGAGATATTTTTCCTATAGAAAAAGTCTCAGATTCTGAGACATTTTTACTATAGAAAATGTCTCAGATTCTGAAACATTTTTACTATAGAAAAAGTTTCAGATTTTGAGACATTTTTCCTATAGAAAAAGTCTCAGATTCTGAGACATTTTTCCTATAGAAAAAGTCTCAGATTCTGAGACATTTTTCAATAGAAAAAGTCTCAGATTCTGAGACATTTTTCTTATAGAAAAAGTCTCAGATTCTGAGACATTTTTCTTATAGAAAAAGTCTCAGATTCTGAGACATTTTTCTTATAGAAAAAGTCTCAGATTCTGAGACATTTTTCTTATAGAAAAAAACTCAGATTCTGAGACATTTTTCTTATAGAAAAAGTCTCAGATTCTGAGACTTTTTTCTTATGGAAAAAGTCTCAGATTCTGAGACATTTTTCCTATAGAAAAAGTCTCAGATTCTGAGACATTTTTCCTATAGAAAAAGTCTCAGATTCTGAGACATTTTTCCTATAGAAAAAGTCTCAGATTCTGAGACATTTTTCCTATAGAAAAAGTCTCAGATTCTGAGACATTTTTCCTATAGAAAAAGTCTCAGATTCTGAGACATTTTTCCTATAGAAAAAGTCTCAGATTCTGAGACATTTTTCCTATAGAAAAAGTCTCAGATTCTGAGACATTTTTCTTATAGAAAAAGTCTCAGATTCTAAGACATTTTTCTTATAGAAAAAGTCTCAGATTCTGAGACATTTTTCTTATAGAAAAAGTCTCAGATTCTGAGACATTTTTCTTATAGAAAAAGTCTCAGATTCTGAGACATTTTTCTTATAGAAAAAGTCTCAGATTCTGAGACATTTTTCTTATAGAAAAAGTCTCAGATTCTGAGACATTTTTCTTATAGAAAAAGTCTCAGATTCTGAGACATTTTTCTTATAGAAAAAGTCTCAGATTCTGAGACATTTTTCTTATAGAAAAAGTCTCAGATTCTGAGACATTTTTCTTATAGAAAAAGTCTCAGATTCTGAGACATTTTTCTTATAGAAAAAGTCTCAGATTCTGAGACATTTTTTTTATAGAAAAAGTCTCAGATTCTGAGACATTTTTCTTATAGAAAAAGTCTCAGATTCTGAGACATTTTTCTTATAGAAAAAGTCTCAGATTCTGAGACATTTTTCTTATAGAAAAAGTCTCAGATTCTGAGACATTTTTCTTATAGAAAAAGTCTCAGATTTGTATTATATGAATATTTGTCATGGCCATGTCATTCCTGGAATGGGCTACATAAATAAAAAAAAAAAAAAAAAAAAAAAAAAAAGTCTCAGATTCTGAGACATTTTTCTTATAGAAAAAGTCTCAGATTCTGAGACATTTTTCTTATAGAAAAAGTCTCAGATTCTGAGACATTTTTCTTATAGAAAAAGTCTCAGATTCTGAGACATTTTTCTTATAGAAAAAGTCTCAGATTCTGAGACATTTTTCTTATAGAAAAAGTCTCAGATCTCAGACTTTTTCTATAAGAAAAATGTCTCAGATTCTGAGACATTTTTCTTATAGAAAAAGTCTCAGATTCTGAGACATTTTTCTTATAGAAAAAGTCTCAGATTCTGAGACATTTTTCTTATAGAAAAAGTCTCAGATTCTGAGACATTTTTCTTATAGAAAAAGTCTCAGATTCTGAGACATTTTTCTTATAGAAAAAGTCTCAGATTCTGAGACATTTTTCTTATAGAAAAAGTCTCAGATTCTGAGACATTTTTCTTATAGAAAAAGTCTCAGATTCTGAGACATTTTTCTTATAGAAAAAGTCTCAGATTCTGAGACATTTTTCTTATAGAAAAAGTCTCAGATTCTGAGACATTTTTCTTATAGAAAAAGTCTCAGATTCTGAGATATTTTTCTTATAGAAAAAGTCTCAGATTCTGAGACATTTTTCTTATAGAAAAAGTCTCAGATTCTGAGATATTTTTCTTATAGAAAAAGTCTCAGATTCTGAGACATTTTTCTTATAGAAAAAGTCTCAGATTCTGAGACATTTTTCTTATAGAAAAAGTCTCAGATTCTGAGACATTTTTCTTATAGAAAAAGTCTCAGATTCTGAGACATTTTTCTTATAGAAAAAGTCTCAGATTCTGAGACATTTTTCTTATAGAAAAAGTCTCAGATTCTGAGACATTTTTCTTATAGAAAAGTCTCAGATTCTGAGACATTTTTCTTATAGAAAAGTCTCAGATTCTGAGACATTTTTCTTATAGAAAAAGTCTCAGATTCTGAGACATTTTTCTTATAGAAAAAATCTCAGATTCTGAGACATTTTTCTTATAGAAAAAGTCTCAGATTCTGAGACATTTTTCTTATAGAAAAAGTCTCAGATTCTGAGACATTTTTCTTATAGAAAAAGTCTCAGATTCTGAGACATTTTTCTTATAGAAAAAGTCTCAGATTCTGAGACATTTTTCTTATAGAAAAAGTCTCAGATTCTGAGACATTTTTCTTATAGAAAAAGTCTCAGATTCTGAGACATTTTTCTTATAGAAAAAGTCTCAGATTCTGAGACATTTTTCCTATAGAAAAAGTCTCAGATTGTGAGACACTTTTCGTATAGAAAAAGTCTCAGATTCTGAGACATTTTTCCTATAGAAAAAGTCTCAGATTCTGAGACATTTTTCCTATAGAAAAAGTCTCATATTTTGAGATATTTTTCGTATAGAAAAAGTTTCAGATTCTGAGAAATTTTTTCTATATAGAAAAATTCTCAGATTCTGAGACATTTTTGCTATAGAAAATGTTTTAGATTCTGAAACATTTTTCCCATAGAAAAAGTCTCAGATTCTGAGACATTTTTCCTATAGAAAAAGTTCCTTTTAACTTTTTATTAAATTTTTCATAATTCCATATTTTAAAGGCATTACATGATTTAGTTTATCTATTTTATTCTGTTTAAACATCCATTATCAATGCTTCCTTTTTTAGTTTAACATCCTGTCCTGTCCTGTCTTTTTTTCTATCCTGTCATGTCATTTAAAATTTTTGAATAAGAAAAATTTATAACGAAAAACACCCACAGTTTTGTGGCAAAAAAACTATAGTAGCTGAATGGCATCAAACAGTAAAAAAACCAACATGTAGTAATCTGGTATTTAACATGAAATCCTTGAAGTGCAAATATTTAACCAATGTTTAATATCCTGTAACCATAACGGTGTTAAAGAAGTTTAAAATAAATTTTTGTAATACAATACTGCAGTGTGGTAGAAATATTTTGACATAAAAATACTAATATCTTAAAAAAAAAATAAATTAAATATTTTAAACAGTTACATACACACAGAAAGAAAAATTTTCATCAGTATGATGAAATATTGCATTAATATGATGAAATGTTACATCACTTTGTGTACCGACGTAATAACCTATAAATATTCGTCAATGTGATGAAATACAGAATCGTTTTGAAGAAAATTTTCATGTAAAATGTCATCAATATGTCAATTACGTTTGCAAGAGATAAATTAATAGAACAGTGTCTTAAATAAGTTGATGAAAAATTTCATAAATATAATAACAAAGTTTCATTACACGAAAAATATAAACAATTTCTTTCAGTGTATACTGAAACAACATTTCATTTAAAATAAAAATATGTAATTTTCATTAAATCAATGAATTTTTCTCAAATCAAGAAAAACTTTTACTTAATTTATTGCAATCTTAAATAGATTTTTTGAAAAAAAATCATAAATGTAATGAAAACAAAAGTGAGAACATTTATTTATATCATTGATGTTTTTCTACAATCAAAGAAAAATGCTTCATTATTTTGATGAAACAGTTTCATTACTATCATAAATTTTGATGACAAATTTCATCATATTTATGAAACTCTTTTTCAATATGATGAAACATGTCATCCAAATGGAAGAAGCAAATGATGACACATTTCATCTGAATAACAAACTTTAAATGTTATAACTAGGGATGAGATTTCCATGCAAATGCATGTTTTTTTTCGATAGTCTAAAAACGATATTGTCCAATTATCTTTCCGAATCAAGAAATTTGCGTTAAAATGGCATCGATTTGTTTTTGCATATTTTGGTGAAAATGCATATTTTTGCATATTTTGGTTTTAAATGCATATTTTGTGCATATTTCCAACTTTTAAGTGCATATTTTGGCATAAATTAGCAAAAACACAAATTGAATTCTATTTCTTTCAAAAACTATTTTAAGTTTTAAAAATTTATTTTGGAAATAAGAATAATTTTTTTTTTTCTTTAAATTTTTTTTATAGATTGTCTTAAGTTCTAAAAAATCTTGCTTATATAAAGTTTTAAATGTTACTATTTAAACCCGGCGTTACTTTTTGCTTTTAAAGAAGTTTTTCCTATGAAAACAAGATTTTTTTCCGCACATTTTATTTTTTAGTGCATATTTTTAAGTTTTTTAGTGCATATTTTGAGTTTTTTAGCGCATATTTTAAGCGCATATTTTCGATTTTTTAGTGCATGAAAATCTCATCCCTAGTTATAACACACAATAAAGAAATTGAATTCTTAGCGTAATTGTTTGTTGGTATGCTTTAGATAAGTTGCCCACCAAACAAGAGGTCCGGTGTTCAAATCTAGGTGGGGATAAGAAATATGCTAATTTTAAAAATGGAAAATAGCAAGAAACTGTAGGTCATTTAAAATAAATTAAATACAATAAAACTAATAAATCAAATAAAAAATTCAATCAGAAAAACACAAAATTGATTAAAAATTTGTTTCTTATTATTCAAATAAAAATAAATTCTTGTTATTGATGACACGTTTAATCATTGATGACACCGCTTCATCATATTGATGACACATTATATTAGACGAATTTTTTTGCAACATTTCATCACATTAATGTAGCTTTTGATCAATATAAAGAAGCTTTTTCTTTAAGTGTATTAATGTATAAAGTTTATTGCATTTCTGTTTAAATTTTTAGTGTCCTTATATTGCTTTGAATATTTGTTTTATACATGACAACAATTTTATGTAAATGTTTTCAAAAGAATACAAACTGTTTGAAACAATATTTGGCAAATCAAATAAACATTGAATCAATACTTTATTAACAATGGCAGTGTACGTGCTAAGAATTTTAGATTCTTATGAACAATATATATTTTTTCTTTCAATTTCTTTTTACTCTTTCACTTGTTTAACTATAAGGTATTCACAATTCTACGCAAATATGTAATTTATTACATACGCCAAGTTCGAATTTAACTTTTTTTACTTGTTTTTTACTCGGGTTATAAACAATTATGAAACTGCTTCATTGTATTTATGAAACTGTTACATTGGACGAACTTTAATGAAGATTTTCATTATATTTATGAAAGTTTTCATTAATCTAATGAAGCTTTTTCTTTGAGTGGAGTTAAAATTCCTTTGTTTTTATAAAAAAAATTCAATTTTGACAGTTGAAGAATGGTTGAAAGTTATCATTTTTATTAAATTCTTTTCTCCATCCAAATATTTATTTAAATATTACAGGTGTAACGGAAGTTTGTGGTTAAAATATTCTGACAAACACACATAATTTTTTCATACACCCAAACAAACTTTTGATGTTAACACATTCTTATTCATATTTATTACATTCATAAGATTCAGTAAGTTGAAAATTGTTCACAAGATTATCTCTTTTAAAAAATACCCTACAATACTTAAATAATAACGTCTGTAACATCTTATTTAAAAAAAAACAAGTAACTCCTTTGAATTTTTCTATACGAAACAAGTTAGAAGATTAAAGTCGCTCAAGACCGATCATATGATACCCCACACCAGTGTTTTCCGGAAAATGGGTCCAAGTCATGGACCGATTAGTTCTATCTTTCGCTAGATCTTAATTTAGTGTACACTAAAAAAAAAAACCTTGTCAAATTACTAGAAAACGTCTCTTAATCCCATTTTACCAATATTTGAGAGTTTTCCTTTTTCGATCGAAATTTACATTTTTTTTGTAATTTTACAGTTTTTCTTGTAATTTTACAAATTTCTAAGATTTTTTTCAAAAAAATCTAGTAAATTTACGAGAATTTCTTGTAAATTTAATTTCGCCAAAAAGTTGTAAATTTACAATTTTATTGGTAAAAATCTTGTAAAATTACAAAAAAGCTCGTAATTTTTACTAGGAATTCTCGTAAAATATGAGGTAGCAAAAAATCTAGTAAAATCACGAAATCAAATTATCGCGTCAAAAAATTTACAATTTTTTTGGTAAAAAGCTTTTAAAATACAAAAATGTTGGTAAAAAACTTGTAAAATAACAAGGAATTTTTGTCAAATAGAAGGTTGCAAAAAAAGGTTACAAACTTTTCTTGTAATTTTACAAGTTTTTTTTTTGAGTGAATAAAATCAAAAGTTATAACTTGTAAGCAAAAGAGTGAATAGTTTTTCGTGAATTTACGATATTAAATAAGTGAGTGTTACATTCGGCTGTGCCGAATTTTTTATACCCTCCAAAATGTAAAAAACAATATAAAAAAAATCCAGGGGCGTCTTTTTTTTTTGGGGGGGGGGGCTGGTGGGAGACATTAGGGGGCACCTTTCCCTTGCGATTTTGAACTTCTTCTGAGATAAGAATATTTCATTTGCTTAGCAAAAGTACAAAAAACCCTGCAAAAAATGCGGTTTTTCTTAAGTTTGTTTAGTTTTCCAAGGGGGAACTTTTTTCCCCTTGGTCCGATTTTGCCCATTTCCGAACTTAACCTGCCTAGGAATATAAGACATATTCGTACCAAACTTCGGAAGTCTAGCTCTTTTATTTTGGACTGTATCTTGCCCTCTACAGACGGACAGGCGGACGGACGGACATCGCTAGAATGTCTTAGAATCGATCACTGATCAATAAAATATATACTTTATGGGGTCGTACACCTATATTTCGATGCGTTATACACGGAATGACAAAGTGAGTATACCCCCATACTGTGGTTGGAGCGTATAAAAACACGCTAGCTTTTTTTTTTTTTTTCTACTCACACAGAAAAAATTTTAAACGAATTTCAATCAACAAAAATGCGGATTCAATCAATTTTTTGATTGAAATTCCTCCAATTAAAATAATTGTAATACCAATCATCAAATTGTAGGTGTTTGATTGAAAAAAAAAATTGATTGAAAATTTGATGAATTTTTTGTTTATAGGCAATCAAAATAATGATTGATTCAACAAATGATTTGTAAGCTTATGACAAAATTATCAAAAAAATTATCCTTTTTGCTTTTCAATATGTTGCCAACAATAAAAAAGGAAAACCCGATTATTTTGTATATTTTTGAATTAATCTGTACAATTGAATTAAAGCGAAAATCTAGTTTGTTGAAAATTTGTAATTTGGCAGTTAACGAAAATAACAAAAATTTTAATCAAAACATTGATTGACTCATTTAAATTTTTTTGATCAATAGATTTAATTGAAAATTTTTAGCCAATCATTTTTTGTGTGCACACTCACTCACAATCACGGGAGTTGATTTAATACAACTCACACTCACGTGACTCACGCAAGCTTCACTCTCACGTTGACTCACACTCACGAAACTCTTATTTATACAAAAAAAAAATTCAAAAACTAAAATTTTAAAAATCTTCAAATTTTCAGCAAATTTTGAAGTTCAACGAAATTTTAGATTTTTTGCTTTTTTTGGGACGAAATCTCAAGTTAAGGCTAAATTTTTAAAAATTTTTTTGTTGCTTTTTTGGTTCGAAAGGAAATATGAGGAGAAAATAAATCACGCAAACTCACGCAAAAAATCGACTCACGCACACTCACTCACACAAAAATCTTACGCACGCACACACACTCACAACCACGTGAGTAAATTTGAATTCAGTCACACTCACGCGTGAATCACGCTCTAATCTGCTCATGTGCCCATTTCTAGTCAGAACCTTTTTATATTTTTGTGGGGCTGTGTTATTAGCAAAACCGTGAATTTCAGATTGGTTTCACCTTAAATTCACGTGTTAAAAAAAACACAAAAAATCAAAGTATTTTTGTCACTCAAAAATTTTTGTATAGACTCGAAAAAATTTTACACTCAAAAAATTTTTTCTTTTTTAAAAATTACAAAAAAAAACTTTTTTTATACAATTCCCGCTGAAAAATGTTCGTATATGGAAACATATACGAGGATATATGTCTACATATATGAAGATATATGACCATATATGGACACATATGTACATATATGAGGCATTCCACACCAAATGTCCAGCGAAAAAAAACATGTGTACCGTAAACTTCTGAATAGGTGATATGGATAGCCCTATATGGAACTTAGAAAATTCCGTTTTTGGTTTTTCAATTTTTCAAAAACTGGGCTTAGGAGACGTGGATCAAATATTGGAAAATAAATTTGTGGCGAGTTGCCTTGATTAAATATTTATCGCATTAAAACGGAATGCACCACAATGTCAAAAATTTACGTTCTTATATAGTTTTGTATGGGCTATCGACTAAAATTTTTTTTTTTTGGAAAATTTTCAGAACCCGTTCTGAAATTTTCCATTTCTTAAAAAAAGTCAATTTATCAAAAATCCGGCCACTTTTTTTTCTTTTTTAATTATTTTTTTTAAAGTTTAGATGTTTGTCCATCCACACAAAAAAAAACAGAAACACGTTCATCTTTTTTTCGAGAAAATCGCATTTGAACTTTAAATTTCATAACAATTTAGTAATTTGCTTGTATTTTCTTGTGTCAACAGAGCGTATGACGAATATTTATGCAATTAATATTACTCATTCGCAACTTTAAAACAAAGAAATACAAGCAAATAACAAAATTGTTATGAAATTTAAAGTTCAAATGCGATTTTCTCGAAAAAAAAGATGAACGTGTTTCTGATTTTTTTTGTGTGGATGGACAAACATCTAAACTTTTAAAAAAATAAATAAAAAAGAAAAAAAAAGTGGCCGGATTTTTAATAAATTGACTTTTTGAAAAAATGGAAAATTTCAGAACGGGTTCAGAAAATTTTCCAAAGACAAAAATTTTATTCGATAGCCCATACAAAACTATAAAAGAATGTAAATTTTTAAGATTGTGGTGCATTCCGTTTTAATGTGATTAATATTTAATCAAGGCAACTCGCCTCAAATTTGTCCATTTTTCCAATATTTGACCATGCCTTCTAAGCCCAGTTTTTGAAAATTAGAAAAACCAAAAACGCAATTTTCTTAGTTCCATATAGGGCTATCCAAACAACATATTCAGAAATTTACGGGACACATGTTTTTCTGTAGCGGGACATTTGGTGTGGAATGCCTCATATGAACATATGTGTGGGCATACATAATTATGTATGAATCATATACGTCCATATACGTAAAGTGAACCCATATGTAAATATATGGCATACATGTAAATATATGAACATATTTGTTGGCATATATGATCATATATGCTTCATATAAGTATGTACATTAGAGTGGCACTTAAAAATTAAATTTTCGAATTTCAAAATGCGCGGGTCGGAATATTGTGTAATTGCGTCTAAAAATGATTGTGTAAAAATTTCAGGAAAATCGAATAACTTTAACCCGTGCCGCTTTGAGGTCAAAGTTTCGGGTTTTTGGGGAAAAAGGACGATGATTTGAAAAAAAAAAAAAATGGTTTTATGAAATTAACTAAAATAATTTTTTTTATTTAGCTTTTACTCAAAACTACTTGGAAAAAATTATGCCAACTTTGTATGACATCATTAACCCGTTCAAAATTTTAAGCTAAAAATTACCATGAATTTAGGGGGGTACTTCAAATGAGTATTTTCGATTTTTTAAAAATTTTATTAAACAAAATTTTTAAATTCAACATTTCTATACAAGTCACTTATAAAAAACATCCTAAAGATTAAATATTAAAAAAATTGGGGATATATACCGACTCAATTTTTTTTTGGAGCCGTTTGATTTTTGTGGATTTCAAGGAAATTAGAATTTTGTGTAAATTTTTTTTTATGAAAATCGATTTTCGAATAAACTGACCAAATTTAAATTTTTTGTTGCTTCTTTTGATCAAATTAATTCAGTTAAGAACTATTAACTTTATTAGACATCGTTAACCCATATTGGCAGGGGGCAAATGTGACCCAAGCAGAAAATTCAAAGTTTGTTTCTAGAATTTTAAGAATTTTATTGTTTCAAAATCATTTTGGTGGTCTATTACATACTAATTTATAGTGTCCGACCGAATATTTGGCTTCGGCGTTGGCCAAAGAGCAGCACTAGGCCAGTTTTCGGCTTCGGCTACATTTTTGGACAAATATGGCCTTATACCGAATAATTATATAAAACTTGTACGAACGTGTTAAAAAATTTTTTTGTGGAAAAAACAAACACTAAAAAAAAGTCTTGCACTCAAAAAAAAAAAATTTACTCAAAACAGGTTTCACACTCGAAAAAATGTGCACTCAAAAAGAAAATATTTTTATAAAAATTATTAAAAAAAAACATTTATGGATTCGGTCAAAATATATTTAAATAGTAAAAACAAATAAAAAAGTTAAATTTGACCGAATCCATAAATGTTTTTTTTTAGTAATTTTTGTAAAAATATTTTTTTTTTGAGTGCACATTTTTTCGAGTGTAAAACCTGTTTTGAGTAAATTTTTTTTTTGAGTGCAAGACTTTTTTTAGTGTTTGTTTTTTCCACACAAACATTTTTTAACACGTTCGTACAAGTTTTATATAATTATTCGGTATAAGGCCATATTTGTCCAAAAATGTAGCCGAAGCCGAAAACTGGCCTAGTGCTGCTCTTTGGCCAACGCCGAAGCCAAATATTCGGTCGGACACTATAAATTAGTATGTAATAGACCACCAAAATTATTTTGAAACAATAAAATTCTTAAAATTCTAGAAACAAACTTTGAATTTTCTGCTTGGGTCACATTTGCCCCCTGCCAATATGGGTTAACGATGTCTAATAAAGTTAATAGTTCTTAACTGAATTAATTTGATCAAAAGAAGCAACAAAAAATTTAAATTTGGTCAGTTTATTCGAAAATCGATTTTCATAAAAAAAAATTTACACAAAATTCTAATTTCCTCGAAATCCACAAAAATCAAACGGCTCCAAAAAAAAATTGAGTCGGTGTATATCCCCAATTTTTTTAATATTTAATCTTTATCATGTTTTTATACCCTCCACTTAGTGATAGAGGGTATATATAAGTTTGTCATTCCGTTTGTAACTCATCGAAATATCGGTCTGGGACCCCATAAAGTATATAAATTCATGATGCCCAATCGATTTTAAGACATTTTAGCGATGTCCGTCTGTCCGTCTGTCCGTCTGTCTGTCTGTCTGTGGAAAATGCTGTAGCGGACAAAATATTGCACAGAGATGACTGAAACTTAACATATTTATTGGAAGTTCTCCCGAGAAGTTTGGTATTGCATTTGAGCGATATCGGTTCAGCGGTTCAAAAGTTATGAACGAAAATGTAAGCACACCTCAAAAATTTCAGTACATTCAACATAACCTAAAAATACAAAATGGTTTAATTCGGCTTCTGGTTGACATATGTGAACATAATTGAACACCAAATGGTATTTAAACAAGTACGAACATATTTTTTTACAAAAAAAAAGAAAAAAAATCGCGGATTTTTTTTTAATAAAAATTTTTTTCGCGGAAATTTTTTTTTTAAATTTTTTTTTTTTTTTTTCAAAAGTAATTTCCTTTTAAATAAAGTTTTTTGCAATAATCTTTTTGAAATTGTGGAGGGTATCACTACATTCGGCAAGGCCGAATTTAACTTTTTTACTTGTTTATAAGTGACTTGTATAGAAATGTTGAATTTAAAAATTTTGTTTAATAAAATTTTTAAAAAATCGAAAATACTCATTTGAAGTACCCTCCTAAATTCATGGTAATTTTTAGCTTAAAATTTTGAACGGGTTAATGATGTCATACAAAGTTGGCATAATTTTTTCCAAGTAGTTTTGAGTAAAAGCTAAATAAAAAAAATTATTTTAGTTAATTTCATAAAACCATTTTTTTTTTTTTTTTCAAATCATCGTCCTTTTTTCCCAAAAACCCGAAACTTTGACCTCAAAGCGGCACGGGTTAAAGTTATTCGATTTTCCTGAAATTTTTACACAATCATTTCTATACGCAATTACACAATATTCCGACCCGCGCATTTTGAAATTCGAAAATTTAATTTTTAAGTGCTACTCTAATGTACATGTATGCCATATATTTACATATGGGTTCACTTTACGTATATGGACGTTTATGATTCATACATGATTCTGTATGCCTACAAATATGTTCATATATGTACAAATGTGTCTATATATGGTTCATATATGGTCATATATCTTCATATATGTAGCCATATATCCTCGTATATGTTTCCATATACGAACATTTTTCACCGGGAAAAAAACATATTTTTAATCAAAACTGATAAATTCTTTCACGTTAGAAAATTTTTCTATCACTTAAAAAGGGCATTTGTGTAGGGTATTCATGAATTCGGCCAAGTGTAATTGTAACTTTTCTACTTGTTTTTCTCTTTCTTCTTCATTGTTAAATTCTAACAAAATTGTACCTATTTTACAATTCTCTAATCTAATCCCCATTATATTCAAGGTATCATATTACGTTAGAGTAAAATTTTAAAATTTTTCGTTTGTTATTCTTTGGCAACATTTTTTCTTTTTGCGTATTATTTCTTTTTTCTTTCTTTACATTTTATAAAAAAATTTCTTTGTACTTTAGTAAAGTATTTAAAGATTTGGCGTTTTGTGGTGTGTTATGGCTTAGAAAACTTAAGCCATTCATTCATTTCATTCCATTCACTTATTTTTTATCCTGTATTTTCTTCTTCAGCTTCTTCTTGTTGTGCACGTTTGTGCCTGGTGGTGCTTGCATTCATGGCCCTTACTTCTTTATAGTTTATTTACCTCTCCTGGTCTAAGACGACTTTTATTTTTTAAAAGAAAATTAAAAAAATAACAAAAAAAAAAAACACGCAGCAAATTTATTAGGAAAAATTAGTTTCAATTACGAAGTTAATTGAATCAATAAAAAAGGTAATTGATTTAAGATTTTTTACCAATTAATATAAAGTGAGAAAAGTAAAAACGCTGAAATGGTTCCTTAGTCCAAACATTGACCGATTTGATTTATATTTGGTTAAATCATAAATCAGTGTGAAATAAAAATTATTACTTGCCCTAGAAAAAATATAAAACTTTTAATTGTGATCCGTAAATTGGATCCATAAATTAATACCCAATTGTTTTTTTTTTATGATAAAAAAGTTATTCAGTTTGATCCCGGATTTGGTAAAATCTACTCGATTAAAAAAAGCAAGTTTAGGTTTTGGTGACAAAAGAACTTAAAAAATCGTTACCAGGAAAATCCAAACTGATCCAGTTTTCGAATTATTACTAAATAATTACACTGTTCAACAACAAAAACCTTCCAGTAAAATATCCAACTGATTCTTATTTTCTGATTTCAATGTTCGTTGTGAAAAAAGTGAAAATAAACAATAATTTAACACTTTTGGGGATCCACTGTTATATATTCTTTCGTTGATTCCAAAAATAGGACTTGATTTCATATAAAATGGAATTCCTGATTCCAATAGTGCAATTCAAATTTTTCTAACATGTTCCGTTTTTGAGGTATTCGCGTTTGAATTTTTTTTACACGCGAATATCTCGAACATGCTAGAAAAATTTGGATTGCAGTTTTCGAATAATATAATGAAACATTTTTCTCTCAGTGTTAAAAGATTTTTCTTTGGTTTTCTTTAATTTTTTCTTTAACATTTATTGTTTATTTTTATTCCCTCCATTTAGTGATAGAGGGTATATATAAGTTTGTCATTCCGTTTGTAACTCATAGAAATATCGGTCTGGAACCCCATAATGTATATTCGTCGCTGAGCCTAAAAATGGAGTCATGTGTTAAAATTTTATTTTTGAAGACGCCCAAGAAACAGCCAAATTTGATTATTTCGCGGTACTTTTATGAACATAACGTTACATAAACATTAAACCAATACTATAAATTTCATGTTGACTTCTTAAAAGTACTGCGAAATGACCAAAAAAGACCGTTTCTTGTGCCTCTTTAAAAAAATTTGAAAAACACATGACTCCATTTTTAGGCGCAGCGACGATATATATTTAATTGATCAGTGATCGATTTTATGACATTCTAGCGATGTCCGTCTGTCTGTGGAAATGGTGATAACGGCCAAGATATTACTTACACGGAGATAACTGAAACCTAATATATTTATTGGAAGTTCTCCCGAGCAGTTTGGTATTGCATTTGAGCAATATCGGTTCAGCGGTTTAAAAGTTATGAACGAAAATGTAAGGACACCTCAAAAATTTTGCTACATTCAACATAACCTAAAAATACAAAATGCTTTTATTCGGCTGCTGGTTGAAATATGTGAACATAATTGAACACTGAATGGTATTTAAACAAGAACGGACATATTTTTTGACAAAAAAAGAAAAAATTGCGAATTTGTATACCCTCCAACCACAGTATGGGGGTATACTCACTTTGTCATTCCGTGTGTAACACATCGAAATATCGGTCGAGGACCCCATAAAGTATATACAGTGGGCGACAATACATTGGAAACTTTTTTATAGTAGATGAAATTTGTTAAAAACAAAGTTAACAAAACTAAACGTTATAATTATCAAACAAGTAATATAAAAAAACGATATGTAGGTAATTTATCAAGCTTTAATTTAAGCTTAATAGCATCCAGATTGGGAAAATAATGAATGTGTTACGAGGGTCGATGTGGAAAATGAAAAAATTTATAGACATTTTTCAGAACATTTTTAAAAAATATTTGCGAGTCGATTTTTTTCAAGTTAAAACATTAGAAATTTAAAAAAAAGTCCAATAGTTTTTTTTCAGTGATCAAGTAATTTTTCCAACAACCCAAACAGACAGTGGAATTTTTTAAGTACAGTAGCAAAAATTCTAATTTTTTGACCTCCAATTCTTTTGACCACCAATTTTTTTTTAAACAAAAAAATATGTTATTGTTTATTAATTTTAGTACACTTAAGTATATGCTAAGGATATATTAAGATAATTTTAATTTCTCTTTGTTAACAAAAAATTGGTGGTCAAAAGAATTAGAGGCCAAAAAATGTGGATTTTTGCTACTGTACTTAAAAAATTCCACTGTTTGTTTGGGTTGTTGGAAAAATTACTTGATCACTGAATAAAAACTATTGGACATTTTTTTAAATTTCTAATGTTTTAACTTGGAAAAAATCTACTCGGAAATATTTTTTAAAAATGTTCTGAAAAATGTCTATAAATTTTTTCATTTTCCACATCGACCCTCGTTACACATTCATTATTTTCCCAATCTGGACGCTATTAAGCTTAAATTAAAGCTTGATAGATTACCTACATCACATTTTTTTATAATACTTATTTGATAATTATAACGTTTAGCTTTGTTGACTTTGTCTTTAACAAATTTCATCTCCTAAAAAAAAGTTTCCAATGTATTGTCGCCCACTGTATAATATTGATCCATGATATAATCTGAGACATTCTAGCGATGTCCGTCCGTCCGTCTGTTGAAATAACGATGCAGTCCAAACCAAAAGAGCTAGACCCCTGAAATCAGGCAAGAATATCTCATATGTTACCGGTAAGGTTAAGTTCGAAGATGGGCAAAATCGGACCAGGGAAAAAGTTCCCCCTTGAAGAACTAAAATGACCCCTGAAAAATACAATATTTTTTTTACGAGTTTTTTTTAATTTTTACTCAACAAATGTAACATTTGTATCCCATATTATGTTCATAGACCTGCGCTTGGACCAAGGGGGTTAGAAAATTCGATTTTTTCAGGCCGCCCCCCTTTGCGGGCGTGGTTATAGAAATCAATTAAAAATAACGATAAAAATTTATTATTTTAGCATAAATACCATAAACAAATAATTTGTAAACATATATAGCGGGGGTACAGTTGGCCCCCACCAACTCCGCGCCCAACCAAAAAAAAGACGCCCCTGCGATTTTTTTTTTTAATTTTAAACGTGTTGGAGGGTATAAAAGATTTGGCACAGCCGAATTTAACACTCTTGTTTTTTACTATTTTTTTTTTGCGGAATTTTTTTTCAAAATTTTATTTTTTTATTTAAAAAAAAATAAAGTTTTATTGCAATAATCTTTTTGAAATTGTGGAGGGTATCAATCCATTCGGCAAGGCCGAATTTAACTTTTTTACTTGTTTTTCTTCTTTTTTATATTCTTCATAGACTTTTTCATTTCTGTAGTTCTTTATCCATGTTGAGGCTAACGAAGTTTTTAACGTCAAAAGCCACTAAATGTTTGCAAAATTTCGTACGACATTTGTCGTCATTGTCAAAGTTTGATGAACATAAAACCTAGACATGCATGTTATACTTTAGGGAGTTGTATTTTTATACTGAAATAAATGTTTCATGGATTTTCGTCTTTAAGAAAAAAAAAAAAAACAAGTAGAAAAGTTAAATTCAACTTGGCCGAATCTATGAATACCCTATACAAGTCACTTTTTAAGTGATAGTAAATTTTTTAACATGAAAAAAATAAAATTTTTGATTAGAAATATTTTATTTTTTGTAAAAAAACTTTTTTTTTAGTAATTTTTGAAAAAAAAAAATAATAATTTACTAAATTTTTTTTTAGTGTAAAATTTTTTTCGAATGTATTTTTTTTTTGAGTAAAAATATTTTTGAGTGACAAAATTACATTGCAAAATATTTTTGGGACTTACCAATGTTTTTAAAACATGTTAAACGGGTTTTCAACACGTGAATTTAAGGTGAAACTAATCTGAAATTCACGGTTTTGCTAAAAACTTTTGAACCACTAGACCGATTTGGCTTAAATTCAATACAAACCAAGCCAGGGGAACGGCAAATATATATGCTAAGCTTCAGCGTTCTCAGAATTGCCTTTCGAAAGTTAGCGTGTTTTTTATCTTGTAAATTCACGAAAAACCCTTGCCGAAATTCAGTATTTTGCTCATAACTTTTGAACCACTTGATTTATTTCGCTGGATTGCAATACCAACCTGACCAGGTAAATGCCCAACATACATGCCAAACTTCAGGAGCCTCCATAAAGTCTTTCAAAAGTTAGCGTGTTTTTAACAGACAGACGGACGGACATCGCTAGATCGTCTTAAAATCTATCAAGGATCATGAATATATACACTTTATGGGATCCTAGCCCAATATTTCGAGGGGTTACAAACGGAATGACAAACTTTTATATACCCCCTATGAAAATTATAAAAATTTTCTTAGATTGTGAGACATTTCTCCGTTTGTGAAATTTCCTAGATTCTGAGTTATTTTTCGGTAAAAAATAATTTGCATATTCTGAATATTTTTCCTGTAAAGAATTTTAAAAAAGACAAAAAGAAATTATTGAAATTGATGGAAAAATTGTTTATGGAATCTCTTCTAGAAAATCACATTATAATTGATGCTAGACTCGATGCTGTTGTGGTCGATCGGTCTAAGACGCCAATCAATCATAGTTGTTATGAGTGTAACGTAATGCTTTGTAACCTCAGGTTCAAATCCCACAGCAGACTAATATAATAAGAACATAAATATACACAAAAAAAACTTTGTCAAATTACTAGGAAAAGTCTCGTAATTCCATTTTACAAATAATTGACAGTTTTCCTTGTTATTCAACAAACAAATTTGGATCAAAATTTACATTTTTTTTGTAATTTTACATGTTTTTTTTGTAATTTTACAATTTTCCAAGATAATTTTTTAAAAAAAATCTAGTAAATTCACGAGAATTCCTTGTAATTTTAATTGCGCCAAAAACTGTAAATTTACAATTTTATTGGTAAAAAGCTTGTAAAATTACAAAATTATTGGTAAAAAGCTTGTAAAATTACTAGCAATTCTCGTAAAATAGTAGGTAGCAAAAAATTTAGTAAAGTTACGAAACCTCCTTGTAAATTTTATTGTGTCAAAAATTTGTAAATTTACAATTTTATTGGTAAAAACTTGTAAAATTACAAAATTGTTGGTAAAAAGCTTGTAAAATTACTAGGAATTTTTGTCAAATATGACGTAGCAAAAAAAAAAGTTAAACGTTGTTCTTGTAATTTTACATGTTTTTTTTGAGTGTAGAGACAAATTAACAATTTTTCAAATAAATAATATAGAACCACTGATGAAGATTTTCAGATTCTGAGACATTTTATTTGTGTAGAAAAATTCTCAGATTTTGAGACATTTTTCCGAATAGTAAAATTCTCTGATTCTGAAAAGTTCTCAGATTTTAAGAGAAACTCATTAGTATAGAAAAATTCTGAGATATTGAGACATTTTTCAGTATAGAAAAATTCTAAGATTCTAAGACATTGTTTGTATAGAGAATTTCTCACATTTTAAGAGTAATTTTTCCGCATAGAAAATGTCTTAGATTTTAAAAGAAATTTTCCTGTAAAGAAAAATTATTAGATTCTAATACACTTTCTCTTATAGAAATGTACTCAGTTATTAAAGATTGTTTTCTTTTTTGCTTTCAACGACAAATCAGTGAAATCAAATTTTTACTTTTCATTCATCGATTTATTTTCTTATTGAATCTAAAAATTTCTCCTGCAATTTTTTGTTTAAAAAAAACATTTTATTGACCATCATTCACATTGTTTTTTGTAGGTTTTTTTCACACTTTCCATTATTTATGAGTATATCATCTCACTTACCGTAACAAATTTTTTTTGTGGGATTCTTTATGAAGTGTGAGTAAGTGTGGTGACACATACCAATAGCTGATAATTTCATACCAGATCATGAAACGAATTATCTTTTACTTTTTTAATTGACTAGCCTAAACCGATTAGATCGGTAATTGAAATTTAAGGTTCTACACTAAAAAAAAAAAACTTTTAAAAATGACAAGAAAAGTTTGTGATTTTTTTTTCTACCTCTTATTTACCGAGAATTCCTAGTAATTTTACAAAATTTTTACCAATAATTTTGTTATTTTACAAGCTTTTTACCAATAAAATTGTAAATTTTACAACTTTTTTGATGCGAAATTTACAAGAAATTCTCGTGACTTTACTAGATTTTTAGCTATTTCCTATTTGACGAGGATTCCTGGTAAATATTACGAGCTTTTTTGTAATTTTACAAGCTTTTTACCAATAAATTTGTAAATTCACAATTTTTGGGAGCAATAAAAATTACTATGAATTCTCGTGAATTTACTAGATTTTTTGTTGGGAAAATTATCTTGGAAATTTGTAAAATTACAAAAAAAAAAATTGTAAAATTACAAAAAAAAAAAAAAATTAAATTTCGATTAAAATTTTTTTGTTAAAAAACAAGGAAACTTGTCAAATATTGGTAAAATGGGATTACGGGACTTTTTTGACAAGTTTTTTTTTTTTTGTGTGTACCCTATGGGTAATATACCTATTAAAACTTTTTTGGTCTGTTATTAATTCTTTTAAAGCTCTGTCTCAAAATACATACATGTTTGAAAATATATGCAGTGCTAAATTTTTTTTGTCACATTTTATTTGTTTTTTCTGTTTGTGGTGACGACAAAGTCCATACAAAACATCACGTAAACATCACTTGACATGATATTGCATTTTTTAATGCGGTTTAATGACCGACAATCATGTGAATTTATTATGTGCGCCTCTGAAATAAAACTGTGTTTTTTGGCAGTTTTTTAACTATAACAACCAGTGTTAATTGTAGAAAATAAAAAATGCAAATATCTGAATTTCAATTGTGCTTTTTTGACTTTCAATAAAGCTTTTAAGAAATTGAAATGGGATTTTCTGAAAATTAACTGGGCTTTTATAAAGATTAACTAGGCTTTTCAGAATTTTAATTGTAGTTTTTTGAATTTCTGTCGTGCTTTTTTGAATTTTAAATTGTGCTTTTCCGAATTTTTGTTGTGCTTTTTTAAATTTCATTTTAGTTTTTTTTTTTAAATTTTCTAAATTTAAATTCTGCTCTTCTAAAATTGAATTGCGCTTTTCTAAACTTCAATTTGTTCTCTTTTTAATTTCAATTCTAATGTTCTGAATTGCAGAAAATCGAAAATTTTGTAAATTTTCAGAAAAGGTTGACAGCTCCTAAAAACTTCATTATAGCTTTTTGTTCAGATTTATTTTGCAATTTTTATTATTTGCCAGTTTAATTTTTAAATAACTTTTAACAAATAAATTGTTTAAACCAACTTGTAGTTATCTGACTTCACTTCCTTTAGAAAATATTGTGTTTTTCAAAAGTTTTAATTGAAAACGATGAACTTTGTATTAAAACTGTTGTTTTATTTTGTTCGACTTTTCATACAGTGCAAGGAACATCCTTTTTCATGTTGTTTTACAATGCACTAAGAGTTTTTAGTTTTTATTGTATTTTTTGGTTTAATAAACTTTTATAAAATTTAATTTATGTACATGTTATAAGTGAGTTTATGCAATTTTAATACAAATTATTTTTGCTAACAGTAAAGAGTGAAATGTTTAATTAGAAGAATTGCTTCCCAGCAAAAATAAATCGAGATTTTGGCGACGCAGCATCTTTTTATAGCATACCGAAGCGCATCCAAAGAGCGCTCTTGAGGATGCAGTAAAAGTAAAGGGAAAAATTAAAATTTTTTGATAAGATTTTTTAAATAAAACCTAAAACATAAAATTATATATTGATAAAATTTCACACATGCTTTTCTTTTAAATATATTTAACACTTTTTGAATAAAAAACCATGAGTTTTGAACAAAGACACATGATTTCACTGCATCATTATTGCGCATTAATCAGCGCTGCAAAGAGTGCTTCAATCATAACACCTTTAATACATTTTGAATGAGAAAAAAATTGAGTACACCATTTCCACTTTAGTTTCAGAAAATACAAATTATATTACAAAAAATGTCCAATCATATTTTAGAATCTCCAATTATATTTAAAAATGTCCAATTATATTTCAAAAATTTCCAATATAATTGAACATTTTTGAAATGTAATTAAAAATTTTTTTTGTTATAAATGGTAATATCTGAAATATAAATGGAAGTTTCTGAAATATAATTTGAAATTTTCGAAATATAATTGGAAATTTTTTAAATGTAATTGTATCTCTTAGGCGATATTTCTTCCAAATGCTTGCAGGGAGTCAACTGATTTTCAGAATTAGTCAATTGTATTTAAGATTTTCCAACTCATTCAGAAATAGTCAATTGTATTTCAGATTTTGTAATTTGTATTTCAGAAATTGTCAAATGTGCTTCATCTTTATTCTGCTTAAATCACTTCTAAAAAGATACATGAATTCACTGCATCTTTATAGCGATTTTTTCAGCGCTCTAAAGAGATGTGAATTCAGAGCATCTTAATAGCGCTTTTTCGGTGTATCCAACTAGCGCTCTAAAGTGTGACATCGCCTTAGAGAATCATGCATGAATTCAGCAGGTTTGGATGCGCTCCTTGACTCGAGTTTCCTTTCCAAAAGCTGCTGCCAGTTCAGCAAAATTTCTGCTGGGTACCATTTGGTGTCAATTATGTTCTCATAAGTCAACCAGCAGCCGAATTAAAGCATTTTATATTTTAAGGTTATGTTGAATGTACTAAAATTTTTGAGGTGTGCTTACATTTTCGTTCATAACTTTTGAACCGCTGAACCGATATCGTTCAAATGCAATACCAAACTTCTCGGGAGAACTTCCAAGTCATCTCCGTGTAATATTTTAGCAGTGATCACCATTTTCACAGACAGACAGACGGACAGACGGATATCGCTAGAATGTCTTAAATTCGATCGGGGATCATGAATATATATACTTTATGGGGTCCCAGACCGATATTTCGATGAGTTACAAACGGAATGACAAACTTATATATACCCTCTATCACTAGAGTGGAGGGTATAAAAAAGTAAAATTTTTCCATTTGTACTCTCTTTTTGGTCGCTCAAAATCTAAGTTTTCAAAATAAATTGGGCATTGTGAACAGTATTCATGGATCTCGCCAAGTCGAATTTCACTCCATTACTTTTTTTTTTTTTTTTTTTGATTTTTTCTGTAAGTACAGATCGAGCACGGGCTCTAATTATATTTGTTATAAGGGTTCAAGTTGAAAAAATGCAGAAGAAAAATTGAATTTCTAAAAATTATAGACATTTCTGGTATTTCCTATACCGGTTTCAAACACCCCAGTTAGTGTCATCTTCAGTAGGATTTTAAATGTCGGTTTGTCTTGTTAATGAAAACTGTTTTTTATATATGTGAATATTTTTAGTTTCTACAGAATAAATTTTGACAGTTTCCAACACTACAATTCTATTTCTAGCAATCTCAACCTCACTTCATACTCTCTTTCAACTTTTTTGTCTCTTACATTATTTCGCAAGGGTTACCAACATTACTTTTAGGTTTTTAAAATCATTAATCACTTGACATTAACGAATTTTTTTAATTTTTATTTTCAGAAACTCTAAAAAATACTTTGGTAAGTACTTGTCATGATTTATATTACTTTAATTCAATATAATTTAAAATTTTTCTTTACGGAAATATTTCTTAGAATCCTAAAAAACGTTTTAACTGAAAAATTTCTCAAAATCCGAAAAAAACTTTTCTTACACACAAAAAAACCCTTTGTCAAATTACTAGGAAAAGTCTCGTAATCCCATTTTACTAATATTTTACAGTTTTCCTTGTTTTTAACAAACAAATTTTAATCGAAATTTAAATTTTTTTTTTACAAATTTCCAAGATATTTGTACAAAAAAAATCTAGTAAATTCACAAGAATTCCTTGTAATTTTAATTGCGCCAAAAAACTGTAAATTAACAATTTTATTGGTAAAAAGCTTGTAAAATTACTAGGAATTCTCGTAAAATAGGAGGTAGTAAAAAAAGTTACGAGACCTCCTTGAAAATTTTATCGTGTCAAAAAATTTGTAAATTTACAATTTTATTGGTAAAAACCTTGTAAAATTACAAAATTATTGGTAAAAAGCTGGGAATTTTTGTCAAATAGGAGGTAGCAAAAAAAAGTTACAAGTTTTTCTTGTAGTTTTCCAAGGTTTTTTTTTTGAGTGTACTGAAAAATGTGTCTAAATCTAAAATTTTTTCTATATGTTTAAAGTTGCTATTATTCGACTTTTCTAATTATAAATTAATAAAAATTCTTCGAGCTCGAGGCCAGTTTTTTCTTGTATTTTATATTTAATATTTATTAACAAGAAAAACTGGAGTCGAGCTCGAAGAATTTTTATTTATTTCTCTATATGAAAAAATGTCTCTCAGAATCTGAAAATCTAATTTTTTTTTTTTAATGCAAAAATGTCTGAAAATTTCACTACACTGAAAAAGTGTTTCAGAATCTGTGAATTTTTCCAAACAGAAAATCTTTTCCTTATCTAAGAATTTGTCTGTACAAAAAAATGTCTCAGAATCTAACTTTTTTTTTTGCGGAAAAACGTCTTAGAATCTGAATTTTTCTATACGGAAAAAATGTCTTAAAATCTCAAAATTTTTATATCCAAACAATTTTTTTCAGAGCCTGAGATTTTTTCTATACATAATGTTTTGAGTACATCTAATATTACGTTTAGTAAGATAAATATTTTGTCAGGCATTTTTTCAAAAACACTTTGGAAACACTCGTCTTTTTCTTCTGTTTTTTTTTTTTTATTATTCATAATGTTTGCATTTCACATCCATACCTAACCTGACCAACTGCTTTTGACTGAAAAGCGGGATCGAAAGGTTTAAAAAGCGGGATTTTGATCAAAAAAGCGGGATTTTTTTTATTAAGTGAAATTTGCTTTGAACGAACCCACGAATGCCCTCCAAAATGCACAAAATTCTGGAAATACTTTTATGGGATTGTAATTTTTTTATGTAAAAAAATGCATAAGAACTTTGAATAGACAAATTTTATTTTGATTACGTCAGCAAACATAGTCTCTAGTCTAAGGAATTTTTTTTACCAACCTTGGGATAAAATATTTAAGAATCAAAAAAATTTAAAAGCTAAAATTAAATTAGAGTCGTAGACTGAATCTGATAGCTTTTCTTATCATTTTCTAAAGAAATTAAATCACATATATTTTTTATAAAAAAAAATGTTTCAGAACTCGAGACTGTCTTTAGAAAATATTTAGATACTTATTTGACTCAGAATTTAAGAATATTTAAAAGAAAAATTATCTAAAATTTTAAGAATTCTTCTGTAGGAAAAATGTTTAAGAATCTTATAAATTTTCTATAGAAAAAATCCATTGGCAACTGTTAATTTCCTTAGAATAAAATATTTTAGAGTCTGACAAGAATTTTTCTGGAAAAAAAAATCTAAAATCGGATAATTTTTTACAGGAAAAACATTTCAGAATCTGATAGTTTTTTTCAGGGTTTAAAAAAGCTGCTAATATTATCCAAAAACAGACAAATATTTGATAATTTTCATTAATGATATCTAAAAATAGTCATCACACTTTAATATTCAACAACAAGCTTTCTAACAGCAGCCGGCTGTACACATTTTCTTGTCCAATAGTAGCTCTGATGAATGTTTGGACAACGAATGGCTTTTTTTATTTTATGTATATCCAAAAAAAGCAAAACAAAGTCTATTTTTTTTTATGTCTAAATATATTTAGCTTGTGTGTTTATTCTGCTTTGGACGCTGCTTTTGGATTCTGCTTTTGGACGCTATTTTTGGATGCTGCTGTTAGACAAATATTTAGATTATTTTATATAAAATGGAATGAAGAATAAATAACTCAACATCGAAAATTTTTTTTAATGATTTGTATATTTTTAAGTGTAAATGAATTTGTTAATACAAATGTAATGAAATTTGTAAATATTATTAGAAGTTATGATTTGTTTTGTATTTAAAATAATATAAAATTAAAGTTAATTAAAATAAAAAAATTGTTGTTGTAAATTTAAGTATGTACAATTTTTTTTTTGCGGTACGGGCGGGGGTGGTTTTACTAAACTGTATAATATTTCGTTAAATGCTTTAAACATAATTGATGTTAAGAAAGGAAATTCACAGTTAAAATTGAAATAAATTTATGATGTACACCAAAACCTCAATATGCGGCCAATTGTTTTAATTAGAACACTGTGGTTCGTTCAAGTAAAACTGAAGTTATGCAAATATTGTATTTACGTTTTATTTTATTTAAATTTTTTATGCGCTAACGAAAAATCGAAAAAAAAAAATAAATTTACATTGTGCTTTAAAGCGAATTTATGACATTTTGCTATCTAAAACATTTTTATATAACCAAATTTCTATAGATAAAATTTCTAAGAATCTCAGATTTTTTTCTAATAAAAAAATGCCCCATATTTCTTAGACACTTTTACTACAGAAAATGTCTCAGATTCTACGGTATTTTTTTTTTCTTTAGAGAAAGTATTATCAATTGATAATATTTATTAATTAATTAATTAAAAAAATCAATTGATAAAAAGTAAAAGTGAGGAACAAACTTTGTTTAATATTTTTGTTACATACTAATGTTTATCAAAGAGTATTTAGCGTGTTTTTACCATTAAATTTAAAATGAAATCAATAATAAATTCACAGTTTTGCTCACAACTTTTGAACCACTGAAATTAGTTTTGTATTTACCGCTAGACAAAGAATTCTCAAAATTTCCGTGTTGTTTTTTATTTATTAATAGGGTTTTTTGCTATTTTAAAGAAAAATAGTGATTTTTTTTAAATAAATGATTTATACCCTGTTCTCACTTACACTTAAAAACCATTTTTAGCAACATTTTTCGTTTTATGCTTAAAAACCATTTTTATGACTCGTTTTACCATACATTTTTTTGTTGTAATATGTCAAAATAAAAATGTTTTTAGCTCGTTTTAAAATTAAAACGATTTAAAACGAGCGGAATTCCAGGGGTTGAATTGAGTATTTTTGAATGTTCAGCGTTTTTAAAGCATTTTATTAATATTGGCAACATTGTTTATTACTAAAATGTAAATAATACAAAAAAAATCGTGCTATTTTTATCTTTAAACAATTCTTGAACATTATAAACAGTTATATGTATAATTAATGAATATAATTTCAATATTTTAATATCGTTTGTTGTTAAAATGTGTACATGTTTATCAGCTGATAATGCAAATGTCAAAATAAAAACATAAAAACCAAAATAAAACGAGTGAAATTACGTGTGAACACTTTTTTTTAAATTAAAACAAATGTCGTTTAAAACCGTTTTTAGATGCTCGTGAGAACAGGGTATTAAATGTGCGTTAAAATTTGTTTTTTTTTTTTTTTCAATTTAAACCATAAAAGAAAAATATGACCCTAAAAACTGTGACTCAGTTATCGCAACTGAGTAAGTTTCTATTAGTTGTGTTAAGCTAGGTTGTACTATATATATAAATATAGTTGCTCCTTTTACTCCTACAATGGTAATGCATTACCAACTAGAAAATTATAAATATATATGACAAACCTCACATGCATCCAAGCCAGTGGTCGGCACAAAGAGGCATATGAAAGTATTAGTGTTTTAATAAAAATATGCATGTGTTGGTGTATTTCTTCAACAAAGCGACATCAACCTGCTTTGAAGAAAGTCAGCTTGCTACTGAATAAAATATTTGTTTTTTTTATGCTCTTTGTTGATTTTTTGTTGACATTCGTGTTGTATACATGTGAATTGCCGATTGTGTTCGGCTCCAGCGTGCAATGGGTGCCGATCACTGATCCAAGCTGTCTTTCAATAGTTGGATTGTTTTCTACTAGAGATGGGATCGTGAGTGACTTTTCAATCACGATCACGCACACTCACGAAAAAAAAAATTTAATCACGCACGATCACGCACGAAATTTTTTGTTTTACTCACGCTCACGCACGCTCACGTGAGTAGAAAGCAATTTTAATCACGCTCACGATGTAATCACGTTCACGAAATACTCACGAATTAAAATAAAATAAAAAAAAAACTTTATTCCATATTTTTTATTTTTTTAACATTTAATCAATATGTGTGTTATTCGACCTTTTGTTGTAATTTTGATTAAAACTAATTATTTAAGCTCAAGGCCGTAGAAAACATAAAGAAAATTAAACAAATATTGATCAAAAACGCATTTCCGGACAACATCATCAGAAGACTTTTCAAAATTAAAAATAAACCAAACATAGGAGACGAAGAAAATCAAAAATGGTACAAATCTATGACTTATGTACCTGGAATATCAGAAAGAATTGAAAAATCAGAAATTTACAACAAAGAAATGTACAAAATAGCACCGAGGTCAGAAAATACATTACGACAACTCTTTTCCAGCACAAAAAGTAAAATAGACAAAATGGAAAAGTCGAATGTTATATACAAAATAAATTGTAAGGGGGACGGAACCAACATTTGCAAGAAGGTTTATGTTGGTACAACAAAAAACAAATTAAAAACGCGTTTAGCAGGACATAAATCCGATTTTAAAAATTTAAACAAAATATCAACACAAAAAACAGCACTATCATCCCATTGTGCAGATAAAGGGCACACTCCAAACTTTAATGATGTAGAGATTTTACAAAGAGAGGACAAATACCATAGACGATATACACTTGAAATGTTAAATATTATAAATATAAGTAAAGAGTACCGTATGAATTTTAAGAGCGACTTAGAAACAAGCTCCGCAAAATCATACAGACATATAATTAACAAAAATAGAAATAAGAAGTAGTACAATATTAAATGTAAAACCGCTTGTTACGTGTATTTTATTATTGTTCCTCATTGTAAGTTTTTTATTTTGTGCGTTATATTCTTTTTTGTTGTTTGTTTGTTTTATGACACAGTGGGACAATGTTTATCTTTTTAATGTTAAAAATGTTTTTTGTATATAATTGTAGATTCCTGAAGATGCAACCCAGTGGGTTGCGAAATATCGATTTTTTAATAAATTAAATAAAAAAATTATTAACGAACATTGGCCTTGAGCTTAAATAATTAGTTTTAATCAAAATTTTTAACATTTATTTAAATTTACAAAATGTTTTTGTAATTATAGAAGGGCAATTCTAAAATATTAAGAGCCAATTTTAGTCGTTTTTGGGAATGGTTTCTTCAGATTTAATTGAAAATTGTCACATAGATAGCCAACATACCTATGAAAATGTAATTTTCTATCGTTTTTTAAATTCGGTTTACTAATCGTTTTATGGCAGGTCAAAGCTCGACTTTTTTTTTTTTGCAAAATTAGAAAAACATATCATCACATAAAACATGTTCTAACTTTTTAACCAATTATCCGATTTTCACAATTCATGGCTCATATGAGAGCTTAAGTCTTGTGCTTTTTGGAAATAATTTTAAATGCAAAAGAATTCTTTAAAGAAAAGTATCAAAAATGCAAAAACTTTTTTCTTTGCGAATATTTAAAACAACACATCTTCGATTTTTTTTTTAAATTCGGTGATAGTCAAAATGTTTTGTATAACATATCCAAAATTCAGAGGGGGATCAAAAGCTATTCTGGTTTGAGTACGAGGTTCTCATAATTTTCCATTAGAATTTTTTTTTTTTTTTATTTTTGAAATGTTTTAACAAATTTAACAGGGATAAGATTATATTCCTTAAACAGGTTGTATTTTTCTCACTTTTGCTAAATCAGTCGAACTTCGACCAGCGATAATTCGAAAACTATACTGAATTTTGAAAATCCAAATATGAAATATGCTATTGCAAATTTTAAGTCAATTCGAACAGTGGAGCGAAATTTTTTTAAAATTGCTTAAAAAACTTATTAAATTTATTAACTTATTTGAAAGAAATTAAAAAAACAAAAAAAAAAGGTAACCAAAAAAAAACGGAGAAAAAATTAGAATCACGAAAATATCACGCAGCAATTTTACTCACGCACGATCACGCACGAACTTTTTTTTGTTACTCACGATCACGCACGCTCACGTGAGTAGAAAATAAAATTACTCACGAATCACGTGATTCACGCGTGATTCACGTGATTCACGGTAATCACGTGATTGGTGCGCATCTCTATTTTCTACATACAGACAGACGGACATCGCGAGAACAACTTAAAATCCATCGAGAATCATAAATATATATGTATGTATATATACTTTATGGGGTCCTAGACTGATATTTCAAGGTGTTAAAAACATAAAATCAAACTTACATAATACAAAAAAATATTCCCGCTTATATGCGCCCTTCGTTATGATACACTAGTAGTTGTTCTTTAAAGATGGTTGGCGTTGTTAACATGAGTGCCGCATGATTCACGCGGGACCCACTATTCAAGTTATTTATTAAATACTAGCTTTTTTGAACCCGGCGTTGCCCGGATTGAAAAAAAATTATATAATGAATGAGTTTTTTTATTAGCCAGTTTATCTATCGCTTCATGACTTTTCACTGGGGTTCATAAGGGTGGAGTGATTGTTTTTATACCCTACACTCTGGTGATGTAAGTTTGTTATTCCGTATGTAACAAATTGAAATATGTAAGTTTGTCATTCCGTATGTAACACATTGAAATATTGGTTTAAGACCCCATAAAGAATTTATAATATATTATATATTTATGATCCTTGATCGATTTTAAGTCGATCTAGCGATATCCGTCTGTCTGTCTGTCTGTCTGTCTGTTGAAACCATGTTTTTGGCAATAAACCGGAACTGATTTAAACGTTTGGCGTAATTCTCCTAGGCAGAAACTGATGTATTTTTTTTTTTTAATCGGTTAAGTATTTTAATAGTTATGAGTGAAAATGTAAAGGTACCTCTAAAATTATGGTGAATTTTACACAAAAAAATGCTATAACTTGACACCTGTTGAATGAATGTGAACGAAACTTGGCATTTAATGTAGTTTTATCATTCCTAACACTCACAAAAAATTTGGGCGGAATTGCACAATGGGGTGAGGCACCAGAAATTTAACCCAAAATTTAAAAATGATTTATCTTGGCTCATGGTTGACATATTCAAATAAAATTTTAAATAGGTTTATATTTTATTATTCTCAACGTGTTTTTGGTTATTTTGGTACCAATTATGGCAAAATCGGTCAAGTGGTTAAGAATCTATGAGCAATTGAAATGAGTTTCAATATAAACCTCCATGTATGGCGTGGCAGCGCGCCATTTTGTAGTCGTTGATGTTTTTTGGCTTGTTGGCTTGTTAGTTGTTATTTGTATCAATAGAAGTAAAAAATACGTAGTATGTCATACACGTGGTTGCTTTTATATAATTTTCATACCTACTATATACTTATAATTTTTTTTTTTTAATATTTACATTGCACTATACTTCCGATCATTACTTTTCTTTGGCAAAATGGAAAAATTTTTGGTTTAAAAAAGATTTTGTGTTAAAAATTGTTATATTGCAAGAAATTTTTTGTATTTCAACCAGAGACCAAATATAACAGTTATGTGTGTATTTTTGTTTTAAAAAAAATCATTAAACGAATGTTGTCCAAACTAACTATTTTTTATATGAAAGGAAATCTGAGATTCTTTGAAATTTTATCTATAGAAATTTGGTTATATAAAAATGTTTTAGATAGCAAAATGTCATAAATTCGCTTTAAAGCACAATATAAATTAATTTTATTTTTTTCGATTTTTCGTTAGCGCATAAAAAATTTAAATTAAATAAATAGTAAATACAATATTTGCATAACTTCAGTTTTACTTGAACGAACCACAGTGTTCTAATTAAAACAATTGGCCGCATATTGAGGTTTTGGTGTACATCATAAATTTATTTCAATTTTAACTGTGAATTTCCTTTCTTAACATCAATTATGTTTAAAGCATTTAACGAAATATTATAAAGTTTAGTAAAACCACCCCCGCCCGTACCGCAAAAAAAAAAATTGTACATACTTAAATTTACAACAACAATTGTTTTATCTTAATTAACTTTAATTTTATATTAATTTAAATACAAAACAAATCATAACTTCTAATAATATTTACAAATTTCATTACATTTGTATTAACAAATTCATTTACACTTAAAAATATACAAATCATTAAAAAAGATTTTCGATGTTGAGTTATTTATTCTTCATTCCATTTTATATAAAATAATCTAAATATTTGTCTAACAGCAGCATCCAAAAATAGCGTCCAAAAGCAGAATCCAAAAGCAGCGTCCAAAGCAGAATAAACACACAAGCTAAATATATTTAGACATAAAAAAAAATAGACTTTGTTTTGCTTTTTTTGGATATACATAAAATAAAAAAAGCCATTCGTTGTCCAAACAAACACTTAAGCTGCTAAAATATCTTGCTATTTTCATTTAGCTTAATGTTATAAAAAAAATGGATTGGTATATTTTTGGAATAGCCATCAGACAAGAAAAAAAGATATGTCCAAGCTTTTAAACCCTGGTTTTTTTATAAGAAATATATTTCAGAATCTTAGAATTTAATATATGAAAAAAAAAAAAATTTCCTGTTTAAATAATACTTTAGAATCAGAGAATTTTTCTATAGGAAAAGTTTTTAAAAATTTATGATTTTTTTCAACAAGAAAAATGTTTTGGAATTTTTCTATAGAAAATTATATCAGAATCTAAGTTTTTTTTTTGTATGAAAAATCTCACAGAATCTGAAAATATTTCTGTTGAAAAATTTTATAAAGGAAGTGTGTCTTTGAGTCTGTAAATTTTTCTTCTGAAGTTGCGTCTTAAATTTTTCATTAGAAAAATACCTTAGAACCGAATAATTTTTCTATATGAAATTATCTTAGAAAACATTGGAACTTTAAAAATTTCCCTTCTTTTTTTTCTCAAATATTTTCTATCGAAAAATGCCCCTTGAAAAAATCGGTTGGATCTGATTTAATCTGTTTGGATCTAAAAAATATAATTTTATCTGATCAGGTCTTTTTGATCCTACGTTTTTCCACAATTTCAGGATCTGATCAGATTCAATTACGGATCAAAGTTCGAAATTGGAGACAAATTTCGTATCTGGTAGATCTTATCAGATACAAATGCCATCATTAGATTTTTACAAATCAGACCAGATCTAATCAATTTTTTTCAAGGGGCTACAAAATTTAAAATTCATTTTTAGAAAAGGGTATCAGATTTTTTTTCAAGGAAGAATTTTTTAGAAACCGATAATTTTTTAGAATCTGAGATTTTTCTTTTATGAAAAATGTTCCAGCATCTGAGGATTTTTGTATACAAAAAAATTCTAAGAATCTGAGAATTAGGAAACAAGTATTTAAGTTTAACACTTTTTTATTGAAAGCTTTTTTCGGAATATTCGAAGTATCACAATAAAAAAAATTTATGTAAAAATTAAATTTTAATTTATTTTTGATTTAAATCAGTCCAGTAGGGTTCTCTTGCGAACAGTTTTTTTTGAGTAAACAAAATTTTTCTTAAAATTTTCTTTATACGGTAAGAAATAGTTAATATGCTCAAAAATATATTTCTCAAAATATTATTAAAATAACCTAAAAATTGTCATACTTTGCTATTCCAAAAGTTAAAAAGCGGGATAAAGCGGGATGAAGCGGGACTTTTGTTTAAAAAGCGGGATCGGAATTCAAGGCGGGATGAGACATCAAAAAGCGGGATAATCCCGCCTAAAGCGGGATGGTTGGTCAGGTTACCCATACCAGACTTTTGTCAGGATATTCTTACTTAATCTTCTGGATATATTCAAAACAAAGAAATGACTGTGACGAAGACGATGATGTCAATTTAAGAAATGCTAATAAAAGATACAAAGTTTTTTGTTAGGATTGAGTGAATAATGAAGTACTGGAATAAACACACACATTAGAGTCGTCTGAAAATTATATTCTTGACAAAATTGAAAAATCAAAAAAGCATGTGCTAGAAACTCCAAAAAAAGTAAGAATTTAACGTTTTAAGTTTTGTAACCAGCCTAAAAATATGTAATTATTTGAATTTAAAATTTTCGAACCACTCTCATTTTTATAAATGTCCTAATTTTATGCATTTTGTATGTCTGTCTATTTAATGATAGACAATTTTTACAATATGTAATTATTTGAATTGCAAATTTTCGAACCACTCTAATTTTTATAAATGTCCTCATTTTATGCATTTTGTATGCCTGTCTATTTAATGGTAGACAATTTTTACTTACGTATGTTCCTTAATGATGTTTATAGTTTAGACTTTTATCTTCATCGTCCTTCTCATCAGCTCCATTAGCTCCATCAGAGAAAAAGTAACTTGAAAAGTATTAAGGGGTTTCGTTAAATTAAACAAGGAGTATTTACTTGATTGAAGATATCTAAATTATTGATTGTAGACATCAATAACTCAATAACTGATGACTTTTTTTTTTACAGAAAAATGTCATCAGCAGGGAAACTAAAAATATGCTCTAAAAAAAAAGGTTTTATGCGCTTAAAATATGCAGCATAAAATGGAAAATATGATCTTTAAAAGGTGAAAAAAATGCTCTTAAACGTTCCGATCTTCCTTAAAATTCTACATAAAAAGATGAAAATAAGTTTTATTTATAAAATTTATAATACAAACTACTATTTTTGCATTTTGTCACGAATAAGTCCTTTCCATACAATTTCTAAACTAAAATCTATTTAAAAAAAAAAATTATCTAAAAAACAAAATTTTTTTTAACTCACTTAAAATGTTTCTCACAACTTTTTAGGCAAATATTTTTTCTATTTTTGGCAATACATAAAATATTTAATGCATTTCTATCAAAATATGCAATTTTTTGTTAAATATACTCCCAAAACACGAAAATATGCCCAAGATATATGATTTTATGCTTAAATATGCTCTTAAGACTAAAATATGCAATAATATTCTTTTAAACCTAAAATATGCAAAAAAATACTCTCACAAATCGATGCCAGATATCTTAAAGTGATCTGAAACGAAAAAATACCTTACCCATATATCAATACAATGCATAGGAAATAAAATGAAATTGCATATATTTTTGGTCATCAGCTACTGATGACTTTTCTATAGCAAAAATGCCATCAGTTACTGATGACTGGGGCAAGTACTTTAATGAAAATGCATATTTTTACTCGGCACTTTAATCATACAACAAACTTAATATCTATCCGAATCAAGAAATTTGCAACCTTTTTTTTAGAAATTAAGACAATATATAAAAAAATTATTTTCTTTTATTTTTAAAATAAATTTTTAGAGTCCGACCGAATATTCGGTTTCGGTCTCGGTTTCGGCCGAATAATGGGGTTTCGGCCTCTATTCGGTATTCGGCTAAATTTTGGCCGAATATTAGCCGAAACCGAAACTTTTTGGTATTTTAAAAAATATGTAAAAAAGTCGGTAAGTTTTTTGATTTCGTATTTCATTACACTTGTTTTTCAGTTCAATTGAAGAAAATGTTACAAGTTTATGCAATAAATGTAAAACTGTTTCAGTTCAAAAATTATTTTCTCCTAATCTGCAAATGAAATATAAAATTTTTTTGTAAGTTTTTTAAAAAGCATTTTTTTTTTTTCAAAAATACAACAATTCCTATGGTTTTAAAGCATTATATGCTGTATATTAATCTTTAACAACTTTTTAATAATTTTATTCACGCCAGGCGGTAATTTTTTTTTAAGTTTCGGTTTCGGTTCGGTTTCGGCCGAATATTACTTTTTTAACCGAATATTCGGTTCGGTTTTGGTTCGGCCTCGAAAACTGGTTTCGGTCGGACTCTATAAATTTTTAAAATATAAAAAAGTTTTTGAAACAAATACATTTCAATTTTTATTTTTGCTTTATTATGCCAAAATATGCACTTAAAAGTTGGAAATATCCATAAAACATGCAAAAAATATGCATTTTCATCAAAATATGCATTTTTACCAAAAAATGCAAAAATATGCATTTTTACCAAAAAATGCAAAAATATGCATTTTCACCAAAATATGCAAAAGCAAATCTTTGCCATTTTTGTGCAAATTTCTTGATTCGGAAAGATAATGGATCGATATTGTTTTTAGACTATCGGCAAAAAACAAGCATTTGCATCCACCCACAATAATCACTCTGTTAAATTACAAAGATACACTGCTGAGCCAGCAGAAAATACCATAGATTTCCAAACTGCAAGATTTTTTGTTATTTTACAAAGAAAACTCTTTAAAATGATATCGAAAAAAAAAAAATTCACAGAACTATCTGTAAAATTTTAAGAAAATCGAGTAGAATTTTAGCAAAAACGACTCTGTAAATTTTAGTCAAAATGCATTTTATGAGTGCAAAACTTGTAAAAAATTTACAAAGTTTTTGTTAAATTTATTTGATTTCAAACTTGAACACATGAAATAATTAAAAACATAAATTACAACATACATACACATTTATAATAAAAAACTTCTTAAAGTTGTCATTCCAACTGCGTTTTTAATTTTGTTTAACTTTGCGTGCATGAACTCCAGAACTTCTCTGCTTCAAAAACATAAACAGTCTGATCAAAGAGAAATAAAGAGGTTGCAATAGACAGATTTTTGATTTTTGCAGAAAAATCAAATCTCGGACCAAAATTTTTTGTGATTCTGATTAGATTCTGTCATTATTCTAATTAAAATAAAAGGTAGTATTAGTGAAATTTTTTATAAAAATGCAAAATGTTGTTCCGATTTTTGAGCCCACAAAAAAGCCGAGTGAACAATTTTATAGTCATTGCATACCATTTGATTCTGACAAGCCATCACAATTATGCTTTGCGTATTACGTATATTTTAAATCATTAAAGCTCACATATTTAGTGACGCATTTAAGCGGTTTGATGTTTACCGGGGTTTTAATAAATTAATAAATGACGATTTAAGCAGGGGCTATTTAAATGTTAACATTATGTTTCCTATTAGTAAACTTAGAGAAAAAAACAAAAATTTAAATGTGCCTAATTAAATGCATTTCCCACTTTAATGGTGCGCACGTGAAACGTTATTTTTTAATTTCTTGTTTAAATTTACTTCTTAAGTAGCAACTATAAGAATTCTTTTTCACTTTCTTCAACTGTAATGTGCAAGAAGATGCTCTCACTTTTTTTTCATAAACTTCTCATTTTTAGTGCCACATTTGAGCGGGGTCATTCCAATAAACACTTCCCGAGTAAAAATAATCATATATAACAATATATAACTTGATGCAAACATAATAAATCATATATGATTATACATCGCGTGAGATATTTCCTAAATTTTTTAAATGCAGTTATATGTAGTTTTATATAATTTAATCATGATTCGGATTAAAATGTGTACGGTTGATATAAAGATATCAAATTATATGAGGGTCAATACAAAGTTTGATTTTCTGTTTAATTTAACATAAAATTATATATAGCTTATTATGTTCCATATAAAACTATATATATTTCCAATTAACCAAAAATTTTCTATGTTTTTTAGGCAAAGTATAAGAAACTTTTAAAAATGTTCCTAAACATTTCCTTATTAGGGTTATGTATATCACCTATCTGGTTCGAAGCGTACACAAACATTTTTTTGTTTTAGAAAATTATATGTTTGGTGAATGTATCGTTGACCTGTGGTGTACCTCAACCCAAACCGAAAAACACCAGGTTTTTATATATTTTTATGCAATTAGATCTAATTAGATCCACCAATATATGGCAATGTCTGGTCAAAACTCGGATGAAATCAAATCATATTTTATACAAGTTGATCTTTTTTAATGCAAAAACATCCACCATTTTTCGGATCAAATTGCGTATAATTATATATTGTATTACATATCATTATATATTGCATCATATACAAATTTTTACTCGGGTTATGAAACTAAAGGGAAATCGTTTAAGAATGCCTTGACTTTCTTATACATACATATATTTTTTTTGATGCGATTTATATGGCCTTTACACAACGTTCACTATTTGATTAATGATTCCTGATCAATCTTCCTTAATGTGCAAGCAGTGTTGACAATTGAATAGTTCATGCGAATAAGGACGAATAGACCACTTTTTCGCAAACACGTTTTTTTGCATAAATGCATATTATTAGCAGAGCCCTACAATCCTATGCAGAAATTTTGGGGAAATTTTGACTTTTAAGGCTAAAAAATGACTTTGAATGTGCAATAATTCGTATATTTTTATATTTTTGTTTAAATTGGGAGTGAACTAACGCACAATTTTGATTAAATACAACACAAAATCATACAAAAATTTTACTTTCAGTAACAATGTGTTAAAAGAACATTACGAAGAACAAACCACACTTATTATATTGGCAAACAATTTTACCGTTCTTGAGTTATAAGACTTTAAAGTGTGGAAAGAAAAAAGGGCGAATATCCATCCTTAACAAAATATTATATAAAAATTATTTAGCTGCGAGTTTAAAATTGATATTAGCTAAAATTTGAAATTGTACACAAAAAAAAAAAACAATCTTAGAACATACAAACATTTAGTGTTAATACTGCATCCAATGTCAGGAATAAAAAAAAAAATTTTCATGTCCTTTTATTATACGTCGTAGTATGCAGTCAAGGGTTAATATTATAATTCCTAAAAATGTATTTAGTTTCATAAAGAATTACTACTGCATCAAATAGCAGGAATATTAAAAAAAAAATTAACAGAAAAAAATTTTTTTCCATGTCCTGACAATCCTTAAAAAGTGTATCCTTGAAGTCCTTAAAGTGTTACAAACAAATACCAACCATAGTTCGTCAAGTTTTGCAAGTCTCATGAAAATGTAGTCAAAATCTGCTGCAAAATAACACATTTTTATTCAAATTTCAATACATTTTTTGGATATTCGCCCTTTTTCCATTTAAGCAAAAATTTAAGTCCAATTTTTTGGCAAGTTCTCTTTCGAATACCTTACTAAAATTTTGTATATAGGTAGATGTGACCAAAATCTTTAAGCTAATACCAAAAAGTTGACAAAAATATTATTTTTTAACCGTTTCCTGCGTTTTTATTGTCCCCTGTAAAATTCTACAAATGGTCTATTCGTCTTTATTCGCATGAACTATTTCCTAGTTCCTCCAATTTACACGACATCCTTGTAAAATTTACCAGCTTTTATTGTAATTTAAGACGCTTTTTAAAGAGGGGTTTAAATATTTAAAAGCTTTTTGAAGAGATTTTTATTTAAAAACTGTAAGTTGCCAGTTCTTTTCAGGTTCAATTCTCATCCCAAATTTCTGCATCAATTTGTGAATTCCCCTATTCAAATAATGGTATTCTTTGTATTTTTATGATTTAAGTTTAATAACATAAGCTAATATTGTGCTACAAACTTTAAGTTTTCAAATACTTGGTAAAACTACATACTATCAAAACATTTTCTGCATCAGTTTTTTTAGTTTAGCTTTAACTATTTTTTTTTTCGTTTGTGCTAGTCTCTTTTGCTATGGCTGTTAAGCTTTAAGTCATAAAATACTTAGTAAAAAATTATAATAAAAACTTAGAAAATATTTATGTTTGAAAATAGCATTTGCCACAAACATTTTGCCAAAGTATTTCAAAATATTTTGAGACCATCTCATAGCATATTATGTATATCATGATTTTCGTAAGATTTTTCTTGTAAAACTATACCAGAAGCATAGTTTTTTTTTCTTTCTTTTGCTAAATTCGCATCATCTCAACACATTTATTACCCTATTCCTAGGCACCATCATCTTAATCATCATTATTATCATCAGTGATGTTTAGCTAATGTACAGCCATTCCCATTTAATAATGGCTAACTTCTCTTATGGAAAAAAAGAAGAACAGCAAAATTAAAGAACAAGATGATGGATTATGCCAATGAACTTGACATTAATAGGGCTTCTTCTTTCCATTTCCTTTTTATTTTCATTTTTCCTTTTTTTTTAATTCTGTTTTAGTTTTTTAAGTGGCTGCTGTAATATTCTAAAATGCAAACATTATAATTTTTATAAAGAAAAGTACTGTAGTGTCCAAGAACATATCACACTTTATCATTAAATATTTATCAAATGGCACACCTGAGTGCAAAAATTACTTTAGAACTTTAAAATTGTTTAAATTAACAAAATTCTTTCAAATGTTGTAATATTTGCAAAAATTGTTGTGGAAACTGCAAAAAAAATATTTTTATATTTACCATCGTGGTTGTACTATCAGATTATGGGGTCATAAGTTAAAAAAGGTATCAATTTCCCCTTTTTACCACCTTTTTGTGCTTCAGAATATATATTTTTTTCACTGGAGGATCCCAGATTTAAAATCTAAAGTTTTTAGGGCCATTATTTTACGAAATAGAAAAAGTACTAAAGTACGCTTTTTTTTATCGGCTTTTCAAAAAAGTACTTTTTTCAGAATGTTGTTTTTTATCTTTGTTACTTTAATTCGAAATTTCCAAAAACTTCTGTTTTCAGAATGTTTTTTTTTTCATTTCCGTATCCTAAGTTAATAACACCGTGCAACACCCAAAATCGGAATGGAATGAAACCAAAAGCAAATGAAAGTTGACATATTTCGTAACAAACCCCTCAAGGCTTTTTTTAGTTCAGAGCTAGATTTTATTTTACACGCATTTGAAGTAAGTGCACTTTTATTATAATTATAATAACAAATGCTTGAAAACTGTATTAGTGGCGAATGATTAATATTGTAATTGCCTTTAAATAACAATCATACGCAACGGTGTCCAGAGGTTTATACACTCAAAAAAATACGTTAGTAGATTTACTAATTTTTTTGCTAATGCTAGTTAGCTAACTTTTAGCAAATTTTTAGTTGAGATTAGCATGTTAGTAAAAAATACTTGTAAACTTCATTTAGCACATTAGCAATTTTAAACAAACGTTGAACTAATTTCTTTTGCTAAGATTTGAAATTGAGTTGACAACATTTTTACAAGATTTTTTGCTAACATTAGCAAAAATAAATGGTAATTTTTTTTCATTTTCAGAAAACTTAAAATAGCTCTATCTCGGAAACTAAGCCAGAGAGAGCAAAATGGAGGGCATTTTTGGTTCTTAAAATCTCCATACTTTCGCGGGTCCTCTTCACATGTGTGGACCCTAATGGGCCCTAACTTTGGATCCAAAAAAGTTAGCATTCCCGAAAATTTTAAAATGCTCATATCTCGGTAAATATTGCCGACACAACAAAAAGTCCAAAAGCATTTTTGTAGCCCTCAATACGTAGAACAAGACCGCAAAATAAAAAAATAAAAAGCTCTCCGAGTAATATTTTTGAAGTTATCGAGTTTTTTAATTCTCAAGACCCCAGTGGTCCCCTATAATCACGTATCTCAAAAACTAAGCAAGGTAGAGCGAAACGGACACAAATTTTGGATTAAAAACTATGACGATTTTTAAGGAACCCAACTAGGCCTAGGCCCATCGGGGTCTGGACCTATCGGGTCCGAACCCAATGGGGTCCTCAAATGTGTCAAAAAAATTTTTTTTTGTTAACTAATTATTGGCAAAACATTTTTGCTAACTTTAGCAAAAAAATTGTGGGTTCAAAATCAACAAATTTTCTTGTA